>JAJEJO010051093.1:0-35624 GCA_020662805.1 Glaucomys volans | reverse complement strand
CAAGAGGGCTTTAAGACGTGTGCAAGAGGGCTTTAAGATGTGTGCAGTAGGGCTCTAGGACCTGTGTAGGAGACCTCAGGGACATGTGGAGGAGGGCTGTGGGACGTGTTCAGGAGGTCTGTAAGACGTGTGCTGGGGGATGTAGGATGTGTGCAGGAGAGCTGTAGAAATGTGTAGGAGTGCTCCAGGATGTGTGTAGGAGGTCTCTAGGATGTGTTTAGGAGGGTCCTAAGACGTGCAAAGGAGGGAGCCAGGACTTGTTAATTAAGGCTCTGGGATGTGTGCCGGGGGTATGTAGGATGGGTGAAGGACGGCTCTAGCACGAGTTTATGAGAGTTTTATGTCATGTGCAAAAGCACTCTACGACATGTGTAGGAGGGCTCTTGGTTGTGTGAAGGAGGATTTAGGATGTGTGCTGGAGGGCTGTAGGACGTGTGAAGGAGAGCTCTAGGATGTGTGTAGGAGTGCTTCAGGACATGTGCAGGAGGGCTCTAATTCATATGCCGGAGTGCTGTAGGATGAGGGAAGGAGGCCTATAGCAAGTGTGTACGAGGGCTTTATGACACGTGCGGGAGGTATCTAGCATCTGTGTAGGAGGGCTCTAGGATGTGTGTAGAAGGGATCTAGGATGATTGCAGAAGGGCTGTCACACATGTTAAGGATGTCTCTAGGACGTGTTTAGGAGGGCTCTCTGATGTGTGCAGAGGTCTCTAGCACCTTTCCAGGAGGGTTGTAGGACATGGAGAGGAGGGCACTAGGACGTGTGTAGGAGGGCTCCAGGATGTGTGTAGTAGGGCTCAGGGATATGGGGCGGGCTGTAGTGTGTGTGCAGGAGGTCTGTAGGCCATGTGCAGGAGGGTTGCAGGACGTGTGCAGGAGAGCTGTAGCACCTGTGTAGTCATGCTCCAGGATGTGTGTAAGAGGGTTCTAGGAAGTGCGTTAGAGGGCTGCAGGACGTGTGAATTAAGGCTCTAGGACATGTGCAGAAGGGATGTAAGACGTGTGAAGGAGAGCTGCAGGACATGTCCAGGAGATCACTAGGATGTGTGTGGGAGGGCTCTAATACGTGTTTAGGAGGGATCTAGGAAGTGTGTAGGTGGGCTCAATTACATGTGTACCAGGGCTGTAGGATTTGTGAAGGAAGGCTCAAGGACGTGTGCTAGAGGACTGTAGGTCGTGTTCAGCAGACCTCTAGGATGTGTGCAGGAGAGCCTTATGTCATTTGCAGGAGGGCTCTAGGACGTGTGTAGGAGGGCTCCAGGTTTTTTGCACAAGGGCTCTATGATGTGTGCACGATGGCTCTTGACATGTGCAGGGGGGCTGAAAGAGGTGTGTAGGTGGTCTGTAGTACATGTGTAGGAGTGCTCTGGTATGTGTATAGGAGGGATCTAAGATCTGTGTAGTAGGGTGCTAAAACGTGTGTAGGACGGCTGTACAAAGTGACTGAGAGCTCTATGATGTGTTGAGGAGGGCTCTGGGACATGTGCAGGAGGTCTGTAGGACGTGTGGAGGAGGGTTCTAAGACGTGTGCAGGAGGGGTCTAGGACGTGTGTAGGAGTGCTCCAGGATGTATGTAGGAGAGCTCTAGGACCTGTTAGGAGAGTCTAGGACATGCTTAGGAGGGCTGCAGGACTTGTGAATTAAGGATCTAGAACTTGTGCAGGAGGGATATAGGACAGGTGAAAGAGGGCTCTAATTGTGTGTACATGGGCTTTATGACATGGGCAGGCAGAATCTAGGATCTGTGTAGGTGTGCTCTTTGTTGTGTGTAGGAGGATCTAGGACGTGTGCAGGTGAGCTGTAGGACTTGTGATGGAGGGCTCTAGGACATGTGTGGTACGGCTCTAGTTCGTGTGTAGGAGGATTCTGGGATATGGTTAGGAGGGGTGTAGGACTTTTGAAATAGGGCTGAAAGACGTGTGAAGTAGGATACTAGTACGTGTGCAGGAGGGTTGTAGGATATATGAAAGAGTGCTCTAGGGCTTGAAGGAGGACTCAAAGATGTGAGCAGGAGGTATGTGTGAATTGTGCAGGCCGGATGTAGGACGTGTGCATGAGGGCTGTACGATGTGTGTAGGAGGGCTGTAGGACTTTGCAGGAGAGTGGAGGATGTGTGAAGGAAGGCTCTAGGATGTGTGGATGAGGGCTTTATGAAGTGTATAGGAGGAATGTAGGATGTGTCAAATATGGCTCTGGGTTTTTTGCAAGAGGGCTTTACAACGTGTGCAAGAGGGTTTTAAGACGTGTGAAGGAGGTCTCTAGGATGTGTGGAGGAGGGCTCAGGGACATGTATAGGAGGACTGTAGAATGTGTGCAGGAGGTCAGTAGGATGTGCACGAGGGCTGTAGGACATGTGGAGGAGGGGACTAGGACGTGTGTAGGAGTGCTCCAGGACCTTTGAAGGAGGGCTCTAGGACGTGTGTAGGAGGGTCTAGGACATTCGTAGGAGGGCTGCATGATTTGTGAATTAAGGGTCTAGGACGTGTGCAGGAGGGATGTAGGATGGATGAAAGAGGGCTCTAGCATGTGTATACGAGTGCTTTATGACATGTGCAGGGAGGAATCTAGGGCCTGTGTAGGAGGGCTCTTGGTTGTCTGTCGCAGGATCTAGGACGGGTGCAGGACGTGTAATGGAGGGCAGTAGGACATGTGTCGGAGGGCTCTAGGACGTGTGTAAGAGGGCTGTAGGACTTTTGATGGAGGGCTGAAGGACGTGTGATGTAGGACTCTAAGACGTCTGCAGGAGGGTTGTAGGACGTGTGAAAGAGGGCTCTAGGTCTTGTGAAGGAGGACTCAAAGATGTGAGCAGGAGGTATGGGTGAATTGTGCAGGCCGGATGTAAGACGTGTGCATGAGGGCTTTAGGACGTGTGTAGGTGGGTTGTAGGACCTTTGCAGGAGGGTGGAGGATGTGTGAAGGAGGGCTCTAGGACGTGTGGAAGAGGGCTCTGTGAAGTGTGCAGGAGGGATCTAGGACGTTTGCAGGATGGCTGTAAATCCTGTGTAGGAGGGCTCTAGGAAGTGGGTTGGAGGGCTCTAGGACATGTGTAGGAGGGCTCTAAGACATGTGTAGGAGGGCTCTGGGACATGTGTAGGAGGGCTGTAGGATGTGTTTAGGAGGGCTCTAGGATGTTTTTCGGAGGGCTATAGGACGTGTGTAGGAGGGCTTTATGACGTATATAGGAGGAATGTAGCACGTGTCACGTAGGGCTCTAGGGCATGTGCAAGAGGGATTTAAGACGTGTGCAAGAGGGCTTTAAGATGTTTGCAGGAGGGCTCAAGGACCTGTGCAGGTGGCCTCAGGGACATGTGGAGGAGGGCTGTGGGACATGTTCAGGAGGTGTGTAGGACGTGTGCAGGGGGGTGTAGGATGTGTGCAGGAGGGGTCTAGGACGTCTGTAGGAGTGCTCCAGGACTTCTGTAGGAGGGCTCTAGGACGTGTGTAGGAGGGTCTAGGACATTCGTAGTAGGGCGGCAGGATTTGTGAATTAAGGGTCTAGGACGTGTGCAGGAGGGATGTAGGATGGATGAAAGAGGGCTCTAGCATGTGTATACGAGTGCTTTATGACATGTGCATGGAGGAATCTAGGAGGCGCCTGTGTAGGAGGGCTCTTGGTTGTGTGTCGCAGGATCTAGGACGGGTGCAGCACGTGGTAGGACGTGTAATGGAGGGCAGTAGGACATGTGTAGGAGGGCTCTAGGACGTGTGTAAGAGGGCTGTAGGACTTTTGATGGAGGGCTGAAGGACGTGTGAAGTAGGACTCTAAGACGTCTGCAGGAGGGTTGTAGGATGTGTGAAAGAGGGCTCTAGGTCTTGTGAAGGAGGACTCAAAGATGTGAGCAGGAGGTATGTGTGAATTGTGCAGGCCGGATGTAAGACGTGTGCATGAGGGCTGTAGGACGTGTGTAGGAGGGCTTTAGGACGTGTGTAGGAGGGTTGGAGGACCTTTGCAGGAGGGTGGAGAATGTGTGAAGGAGGGCTCTAGGACGTGTGAAGGAGCGTTCTGTGAAGTGTGCAGGAGGGATCTAGGACGTTTGCAGGATGGCTGTAAAACGTGTGCAGGAGGGCTCTAGGAAGTGGGTTGGAGGGCTCTAGGACATGTGTAGGAGGGCTCTAGGACATGTGTAGGAGGGCTCTGGGACATGTGTAGGAGGGCTGTACGATGTGTGTAGGAGGGCTCTAGGATGTTTTTCGGAGGGCTATAGGAGGTGTGTAGGAGGGATTTATGACGTGCATAGGAGGAATGTAGCACTTGTCAAGTAGGGCTCTAGGTCATGTGCAAGAGGGCATTAAGTCGTGTGCAAGAGGGCTTTAAGATGTTTGCAGGAGTGCTCTAAGAACTGTGTAGGACTGCTCTTTGTTGTGTGTAGGAGGATCTAGGACGTGTGCAGGAGGTCTGTAGGACTTGTGAAGGAGGGCTCTAGGATATGTGTGGTAGGGCTCTAGGTTGTGTGTAGGAGGGTTGAAGTACGTGTGAAAAAGTGCTCTAGGTCTTGTGAAGGAGGACTCAAAGATGTGAGCAGGAGGTATGTGTGAATTGTGCAGGCCGGATGAAGGACGTGTGCATGAGGGCTGTAGTACGTGTGTAGGAGTGCTTTTGAACGTGTGTAGGAGGGTTGTAGGACTTTGCAGCAGAGTGGAGGATGTGTGAAGGAGGGCTTTAGGATGTGTGGAGGAGGGCTTTATGAAGTGCATAGGAGGAATGTAGGACGTGTCAGGTAGGACTCTATGCTGTTTGCAAGAGGGCTTTAAGACGTGTGTAAGAGGGTTTTAAGACGTATGCAGGAGGGCTCTAGGATGTGTGTAGGAGGGCTCAGGGACGTGTATAGGAGGACTGTAGAATGTGTGCAGGTGGTCTCTAGGATGTGCACGAGGGCTGTAGGACATGTGTAGGAGGGCTCTAGGACGTGTGTAGGAGGGCTGTAGGACTTTTGATGGAGGGCTGAAGCACGTGTGAAGTAGGACTCTAGGACGTGTTCAGGAGGGTTTTAGGGTGTGTGAAAGTGGGATCTAGGTCTTGTGAAGGAGGATTCAAAGATGAGAGCAGGAGGTATGTGTGAATTGTGCAGGCCGGATGTAGGACATGTGCATGAGGGCTGTAGGACGTGTGTAGGAGGATTTTAGGAAGTGTGTAGGAGGGTTGTAGGACCTTTGCAGGAGGGTGGAGGATGTGTGAAGGAGGGCTCTAGGACGTGTGGAGGAGGGCTCTGTGACGTGTGCAGGAGGGATCTAGGATGTTTGCAGGATGGCTCTAAAAGGTGTGCAGGAGGGCTCTAGGAAGTGGGTTGGAGGGCTCTAGGACATGTGTAGGAGGGCTCTATATGTGTGTAGGAGGGCTCTGCAACATGTGTAGGAGGGCTCTAGGAATGTGTGTAGGAGGGCTCTAGGATGTTTTTGGGAGGGCTATAGGACGTGTGTAGGAGGGCTTTATCACGTGTATAGAAGGAATGTAGCACGTGTCAAGTAGGGCTCTAGGTCATGTGCAAGAGGTCTTTAAGACGTGTGCAAGAGGGCTTTAAGATGTGTGCAGGAGTGCACTAGGACCTGTGTAGGAGGCCTCAGGGACATGTGGAGGAGGGCTGGGGGCCGTTTTCAGGAGGTCTGTAAGACGTGTGCAGGGGGGTGTAGGATGTGTGCAGGAGAGCTGTAGGATATGTGTAGGAGTGCTCCAGGACGTGTGTAGGAGGTCTCTAGGATGTGTTTAGGAGGGTTCTAGGACGTGCATAGGAGCGTGGCAGGACTTGTGAATTAAGGCTCTAGGATGTGTGCCGGAGGGATGTAGGATGGGTGAAGGAGGGCTCTAGCACGAGTGTATGAGGGGTTTATGACATGTGCAGAAGAACTCTAGGACATGAGTAGGAGGGCTCTTGGTTGTGTGAAGGAGGATTTAGGATGTGTGCTGGAGGGCTGTAGGACGTGTGAAGGAGAGCTCTAGGATGTGTGTAGGAGTGCTCCAGTATATGTGCAGGAGGGCTCTAATTCATGTGCAGGAGGGCTGCAGGACGTGGGAAGGAGGCCTCTAGCACGTTTTTATGAGGGCTTTATGACACGGGCGGGACGGATCTAGGATCTGTTTAGGAGGGCTCTAGGATGAGTGTAGAAGGGATCTAGGATGATTGCAGAATGGCTGTCAGACTTGTTAAGGATGTATCTAGGACGTGTTTAGGTGGGCTCCCTGATGTGTGCAGAGGTCTCTAGCACCTTTGCAAGAGGGTTGTAGGACATGTACAGGAGGGCACTAGGACGTGCATAGGACAGCTCCAGGATGTGTGTAGGAGGGCTCAGGGATGTGGGGCGGGCTCTAGTTGTGTGTGCAGGAGGTCTGTAGGACATGTCAGAGGGTTGTAGGACGTTTGCAGGAGAGCTCTAGGACGTGCGTAGTCGTGCTCCAGGATGTGTGTAGGAGGGCTCTAGTATGTGTGTAGGAGGGTTCTAGGATGTGCGTTAGACGGCCGCAGGACTTGTGAATTCAGGCTCTAGGACATGTGCAGAATGAATGTAAGACTTGTGAAGGAGAGCTGCAGGACGTGTGCAGGAGATCACTAGGATGTGTGTGGGAGGGCTCTAATACGTGTTTAGGAGGGATCTAGGAAGTGTGTAGGAGGGCTCAATTACATGTGTACCAGGGCTGTAGGATTTGTGAAGGTGGGCTCAAGGACCTGTGCTAGAGGACTGTAGGTCGTGTTCAGGAGAACTCTAGGATGTGTGCAGGAGAGCTTTATGTCATATCCAGGAGGGCTCTAGGTCGTGTGAAGGAGGGCTCCAGGTCGTTTGCAGATGGGCTCTATGATGTGTGCACAATGGCTCTTGACATGTGCAGGAGGGCTGAACGAGGTGTGTAGGCGGTCTGTAGCACGTGTGTAGGAGTGCTCTAGTATGTGTATAGTAGGGATGGAAGATGTGTGTAGTAGGGTGCTAAAACATGTGTAGGACGGCTGTACAACGTGAATGAGAGCTCTACGATGTGTTGAGGAGGGCTCTGGGACATGTGCAGGAGGTCTGTAGGACGTGTGGAGGAGGGTTCTAAGACGTGTGCAGGAGTGGTCTAGGACGTGTGTAGGAGTGCTCCAGGACGTATGTAGGAGAGCTCTAGGATGTGTGTAGGAGGGCTCTAGGATGCCTGTATGGGGCTCAGTGATGCGAGAGGAGGGCTATAGGGCGTGTGCAGGAATTCCGTAGGACATATTCAGGAGGGTTGTAGGACTTGTGCGCACAACTCTAGGACGTGTAAAGGAGTGCTCCAGGATGTGAGTAGGAGGGTTCTAGGATGTGTGTAGGAGGGCTGCAGGACTTGTGATTTAAGGCTCTAGGACATGTGCAGGAGGGATGTAGGACGGGTGAAGGAGGGCTCTAGGAGGTGTGTAGGAGTGCTCCAGGACATGTGTAGGAGGGTTCGAGGAGGTGTGGAGTAAGGCTCTAGGACGTGTTAAGGAGGTCTGTAGGACGTGTGAGGTAGGGCTGTAGGACGTGTGCAGGAGGGCTGTAGTACATGTGCAAGTGTACTGTAGGATGTGTGCAGAAAGACTGTAGGACGTGTGAATTAGATCTCTAGGACGTGTGTAGGAGGGCTCAGGTACGTGTGTAGGAGTGCTCAGGAACGTGTGTAGGAGGGCTGTAGGACGTGTGCAGGAGGTCTGTAGGATATGTGCAGGAGGGCTGTAGGACGTGTGCAGGAGGGTTCTAGGACATGTGTAGGAGTGCTCCAGGACGTATGTAGGAGGGCTCTAGGACGTGTGTAGGAGGGTCTAGGATACGCGTAGCAGGGCTGTAGGACTTGTGAATTAAGGGTCTAGGATGTGTGTAAGAGGGTTCTCGGATGTGTGTAGAAGGGCTACAGGAATTGTGAATTAAGGCTCTAGGACATGTGCAGAAAGGATGTAAGATATGTGAAGGAGAGCTGTAGGATGTGTGCAGGAGATCTCTACGATGTGTGTAGGAGGGCCCTAATATGTGTTTAGGAGGGATGTAAGAAGTGTGTAGACCAACATGATGAAGATTTGGACCTATTTTCTCTTCTATTAGGTGCAGAGTCTCTGGTCTGATTTCTAGGTCCTTGATCCACTTTGAGTTGAGTTTTGTACAGGGTGAGAGATATGGGTTTAGTTTCATTTTGCTGCATATGGATTTCCAGTTTTCCCAGCACCATTTGTTGAAGAGGCTGTCTTTTCTCCATTGCATGTTTTTGCCTCCTTTGTCAAGTATGAGATACCTGTACTTATTTGGGTTTGTCTCTGTGTGCTCTATTCTGTCCAATTGATCTACCTGCCTATTTTGGTACCAATACCATGCTGTTTTTGTCACTATTGCTCTGTAGTATAGTTGGAGTTCTGGTATTGTGAATCCCCTGCTTCGCTCTTCTTGCTAAGGATTGCTTTAGCAATTCTGGGTCTCTTATTCCTCCATATGAATTTCATGATTTCTTGCTCTATTTCTATGAGGTCCATCATTGGGATTTTAATTGGAATTGCATTGAATTTGTATAGCATTTTTGGAAGTATGGCCATTTTGACAATATTAATTCTGCCTATCCAAGAACATGGGAGGTCTTTCCATCTTCTCAGATGCTCTTTAACTTCTTTCTTTAGCGTTCTGTAGTTCTCAGTGTAGAGGTCTTTCACATCTTTTGTTAGATTGATTCCCAAGTATTTTATTTTTTTTGAGGTTAGTGTGAATGGGGTAGTTTTCCTAATTTCTCTCTCAGAGGATGCATCACTTACAAATAAAAATGCATTAGATTTATGAGCATTAATTTTATATCCTGCTACTTTGCTAAATTCATTAATGAGTTCCAGTAGTTTTCTGGTGGAATTCTTAGGATCTTCTAGATAGAGAATCATGTCATCAGCAAATAGGGATAGTTTGATCTCTTCTTTTCCTATTCGTATTCCTCTAATTTCTTTGGTCTGTCTAATTGCTCTGGCTAGAGTTTCAAGAACAATGTTGAATAGTAGTGGCGAAAGAGGGCATCCCTGCCTTGTTCCAGTTCTCAGGGGGAATGCTTTCAATTTTTCTCCATTTAGAATGATGTTACCTGTGGGCTTGTCATAAATGGCCTTTACAATGTTAAGGAATGTCCCCACTATCCCTATTTTTTCTAGTGTTTTGAGCATGAAGGGGTGCTGTATTTTATCAAATGCTTTCTCTGCATCTATTGAAATAATCATGTGGTTCTTGACCTTAAGTCTGTTGATGTGGTGAATTACATTGATTGATTTCCGGATGTTGAACCAACCTTGCATCCCTGGGATGAAACCCACTTGATCATGGTCTTCATCATGTTGGCCTAGGACCAGATTTCCTTAACATGACTCCCAAAGCGCAAGAAATAAAAGCACGAATCAATGATTGGGATAGAGTGAAACTAAAAAGCTTCTTCTCAGCAAAGGAAACAATCAGCAATGTGAAGAGAGAGCCTTCAGATTGGGTGAAAATCTTTGCCACACACACTTCGGACAGAGCACTAATCTCCAGAATCTACCAAGTACTCAAAAAACTTTACACCACGAACACCAATAACCCAATCAATAAATGGGCCAAGGAAATGAACAGACACTTTACAGAGGAAGACCTACAAGCAATCAACAGATTTATGAAAAAATGTTCAACATCCCTCATTATAAGAGAAATGCAAATCAAAACCACCTTAAAATTTCATCTTACCCCAATTAGAATGTCTTTTATCAAGAACACAGGCAACAACAGGCTCATGGACGTGTACAGGAGGACTGTAGAATGTGTGCAGGAGGTCTGTAGGATGTGCACAAGGGCTGTAGGACACGTGCAGGAGGGTATAGGACGTGTGTAGGAGTGCTCCAGGATGTATGTAGGAGGGCTCTAGGTCTTGTGTAGGAGGGTCTAGGACATGCGTAGGAGGGCTGCAGTAGTTGTGAATTAAGGATCTAGGACATGTGCAGGAGGGATGTAGTACGGGAGAAAGAGGGCTCTAGCATGTGTTTACGAGGGCTTTATGATATGTGCAGGAGGACTCTAGGGCTTGTGTAAGAGGTCTCTTGTTTGTGTGTAGGAGGATCTAGGACGTGTGCAGGATGCTGTAGGACGTGTGAATAAGGGCTCTAGGACATGTGTAGGAGGGCTCTAGGACGTGGGTAGGAAGACTCTATGACGTGTTTAGGAGGTCTGTAGGATGTGTGAAATAGGGCTGTAGGACGTGTGCAGGAGGGCTGTAGTACATATACAAGAGTTCTGTAGGAAGTGTGCAGAAAGACTGTAGGATGTATGAAGGAGGGCTCTAGGACGTGTGAAGGAGGGCTCAGGTAAGTGTGTTGGAGGGCTCAGGGATGTGTATAGGAGGGCAGTAGGTCTTGAGCAGGAGGGCTGTAGGATGTGAGCAGGAGGGCTGTAGGACGTGTGCAGGAGGTGTCTAGGACGTGTGTAGGAGTGCTCCAGGATGTATGTAGGAGGGCTCTAGGATGTGTGTAGGAGGGTCTAGGACATGCATAGTAGGGCTGCAGGACTTGTGAATTAAGGATCGAGGACTTGTGCAGGAGGGATGTAGGACGGCAGAAAGAGGGCTCTAGCAAGTGTGTACGAGGGCTTAATGACATGTGCAGGAGGACTCTAGGACCTGTGTAGGCGGGCTCTTGGTTGTGTGTAGGAGGATCTAGGATGTGTGCAGGAGGGCTGTAGGTTGTAGGAAGGAAGGCTCTAGGACGTGTGTCGAAGTGCTCCAGGAGATGTGTAGGAGGGCTGTAGGACGTGTTCTGTAGGTCTGTAGGATGTGTGAAGTAGGGCTATTGGACGGGTGAAGGAGGGCACTAGTACATAAGAAAGAGTGCTGTAGGATGTGTGAGGAAAAACTGTAGGACGTGTGTCGGAGGGCGCAGAGACGTGCGTAGGAGGGCTGTAGGACGTGTGCAGGAGTTGTGTAGGATGTGTGCAGGAAGGCTGTAGGACGTGTGCAGGAGAGATCTAGGATATGTGTAGGAGTGTTCCAGGACGTGTGTAGGAGGGCTCTAGGATGTGTTTAGGAGGGTTCTAGGACGTGCATAGGAGGGCTGCAGGACTTGTGAATTATACTCTAGGATTGTTTATGAGGTCTGCAGGACTTGTGAATTAAAGCTCTAGGATGTGTGCAGGAGGGATGTAGGATGGGTGAAGGATGGCTCTAGCACATATGTATGAGTGGGTTATGGCATGTGCAGGAGCACTCTAGGATATGTGTAGGAGGGCTCTTGGTTGTGTGTATGAGGATCTAATATGTGTGCTGGAGGGCTGTAGGACGTGTGAATGAGACCTCTAGGATGTGTGGAAGAGTGATCCAGGACATGTGCAGGAGGGTTCTAAGTGGTGTGCAGGAGGGCTGTAGGATGTGTGAGGGAGGGCTCTAGCATGTGTGTACGAGGGCTTTATGACATGTGCTGGACGGACCTAGGATCTGTGTAGGAGGGCTCTAGGATATGTGTAGAAGGGATCTAGGATGTTTGCAGAAGATCTGTCAGACATGTTAAGGATGGCTCTAGGACGTGTTTAGGAGGGCTCTCTGATGTGTGCAGGAAGTCTCTAGTACTTTTGCAGGAGGGTTTCGGACATGTGCAGGAGGGCACTAGGACGTGTGTAGGAGGACTCTACGACGTGTGTGGGAGGACTCTAGGTCTTTTGCATGATGGCTGTAGGACGTGTGAAGGAGGGCTCTCTGATATGTGCAGGAGGGCCCTAGTACCTTTGCAGGAGGGTTGTACGATATGTGCAGGAGGGCTCTAGGATGTGTGTAGGAGGGCTGTATAACTTGTGAATGACGGCTCTAGGATGTGTGCACGATGGCTCTAGGACGTGTGTAGGAGGGTTCTTGGATGTATGTAGCAGGGCTGCAGGACTTGTTAAGGCTCTAGGACATGTGCAGAAGGGATGTAGGATGTGTGAAGGAGAACTGTAGGATGTGTGCAGGAGTGCTCTAGGATGTGTGTAGAGGGCTCTAATACGTGTTTAGGAAGGATCTAAGAAGTGTGTAGGATGGCTCAAATCCACGTTTACCAGGGCTGTAGAATTTATGAAGGAAGGCTCAAGGACGTGTGCAGGAGGACTGTAGGTCCTGTGCAGGAGAACTCTAGGATGTGTGCAGGAGAGCTTTAAGTCATATGCAGGAGGCCTCTAGGACGTGTGTAGGAGGTCCCTAGGTTTTTTGCAGAAGGGCTCTATGACGTATGCAATAGGGCTCGGTGACATGTGCAGGAGGGCTGAGAGAGGTGTGTACGAGGTCTGTAGCACGTGTGTAGGAGTGCTCTAATATGTATTTAGAATGGATTTAAGAAGTGTGTAGGAGGGCTCTTAAACATATGTAGGAGGGCTGTATGACATGTGAATGAGAGCTCTACGATGTGTTGAGGAGGGCTCTGGAACCTGTGCAGGAGGTCTATAAGACGTGTGAAGTAGGGCTGTAGGACATGTGCCGGAGGGCTCTAGTACATGTGCAAGACTGCTGTAGGATGTGTGCAGAAAGACTGTATGACATGTGAAGGAGGGCTGTAGGAAGTGTGTTGGAGGGCTCTAGGATGTGTGTAGGAGGGCTATACGATACCTGTATGGGCTCAGGCATGCAAGAGGAAGGCTATAGGGCGTGTGCAGGAGGACCGTAGGACATGTTCAGGAGGGTTGTAGAACGTGTGCAGGACAACTATAGAATGTGTGTAGGAGTGCTCCAGGATGTGTGTAGTAGAGTTCTAGGACGTATGCAGGAGGGCTGCAGGACTTGTGAATTAAGGCTCTAGGACATGTGTAGAAGGGATGTAGGAAGGGGGAAGGAGGGCTCTAGGAGGTGTGTAGGAGTGCTCCAGGACATGTGTAGGAGGTTCTAGGAGGTGTGTAGGAAAGCTTTAGGACGTGTTAATGAGGTCTCTAGGACGTGTGAAGTAGGGCTGTAGGACGTGTGCAGGAGGACTGTAGTACATGTGCAAGAATGCTGTAGGATGTGTGCAGAAAGTCTGTAAGATTTACGAAAGAGGGCTCTAGGACATGTGTAGGAGGGCTCAGGCATGTGTATAGGAGGGCTGTAGGACATGTGCAGGAGGTCTGTAGGATGTGTGCAGGAGGGCTGTAGGACATGTGCAGGAGGGGTCTAGGATGTGTGTAGGAGGTTCTACATCATGCGTAAGAGGGCTGCAGGACTTGTGAATTAAGGATCTAGACGTGTGCAGGAGGGATGTTGGACGGGTGAAAGAGGACTATAGCATGTGTGTACAAGGGCTTTATGACATGTGAAGGGGGACTCTAGGGCCTGTGTAGGAGAGCTCTTGGTTGTGTGCAGGAGGATGTAGGTCGTGTGCAGGAGGCTGTAGGACGTGTGAAGGAGGGCTCTAGGACATATGTAGGAGTGCTCTAGCATGTGTGTAGGAGGGCTCATGGACATGTGTAGGAGCGCTGTAGGACTTTTGAAGGAGGGCTGAATGACGTGTGAAGTAGGACTCTAGGACGGGTACAGAAGTGTTGTAGGACATTTGAAATGGGGCTCTAGGTCTTGTGAAGGAGGGCTCAAAGATGTGAGAAGGAGGTATGAGTGTTTTGAGTAGGCGGGATGTAGGTCGTGTGCATGAGGGCTGTAGCACGTGTGTAGGAGTTCTTTAGGACGTGTGTAGGAGGGTTGTAAGCCCTTTGCAGGAGAGTGGAGGATGTGTGAAGGAGGGCTCTAGGACGTGTGGAGGAGGGCTCTGTGACATGTGCAGGAGGGATCAAGGATGTTTGCACGATGGCTGTAAAACGTGTACATGAGGGCTCTAGGAAGTGTGTTGGAGGGCTCTGGGACATGCGTAGGAGGGCTGTAGGTAGCGTAAATGAGGGCTCAAAGATGTGTGCAAGAGGGGTGTGTGAATTGTACAGGAGGGCTGTAGGATGTGTGAAGGAGGACTCAAGGGTTGTGCAGGAGGGCTCTATGATGAGCGCAGGAGGGCTGTTGGAAGTGTGCATGAGGGCTCTATGATGTGAGTAGGAAAGCTCTAGGATGTATGTAGGACAGCACTAGTACGTGATTAGGAGGGACCTAAGAAATGCGTAGGAGGGCTCCAGGACAAATTTAGAAGGGTTGAAGGACATGTGAAGGAGGGCTGTAGGACATGTGAAGGAGGGCTCTAGGGTGAGTGCAGGAAGCTGTAGGACATTTGAAGTAGAGCTGTAGTATGTGTGCAGGAGGGCTGTAGGACCTATGTAGGAGGGCGATAGGATGTGTGTGGAATGGTATAGGACGTGTGTAGGAGGGCTCTAGGACGTTTTTGGGAGGGCAATAGGACGTGTTTAGGAGGGTTTATTACGTGTATAGGAGGAATGTAGGATGTGTCAAATAGGGCTCTAGGTCGTGTGCAAGAGGGATTTAAGATGTGTGCAAGAGGGCTTTCAGACATGTGCAGGAGGGCACTAGGACGTGTGTAGGAGGGCTCAAGGATGTGTGGACGAGGGCTGAAGGATGTGTTCAGGAGGACTGTAAGCTGTGTGCAGGAGGGTGTAAGATGTGTGCAGGAGAGCTCGAGGATATGTGTAGAAGTGCCCCAGTACCTGTGTAGGAGGGTTCTGGGATGTGTTTCGGAGGGTTCTAGGACTTTCATAGGAGGGTCCATGACTTGAGAATTAAGACTCTAGGATGTGCGTAGGAGGGCTGCAGGACTTGTGAATTATGGCTCTAGAATATGTGCAGGAGGGATGTAGGACTGGTGAAGGAGGATTCTAGCATTTGTGTAGGATGGCTTTATGACATGTGCAGGAGGACTCTAGGGCCTGTGTAGGAGGGCTCTCGGTTGTGTGTCAGAGGATCTAGGACGTGTGCAGGAGGTTGTAGGACGTGTAATGGAGGGCTGTAGGACATGTGTAGGAGGGCTCTAGGACGTGTGTAGGAGGGCTGTAGGACTTTTGATGGAGGGCTGAAGGACGTGTGAAGTAGGACTCTAGGATGTCTGCAGGAGGGTTGTTGGACGTGTGAAAGAGGGCTCTAGAACTTTTGAAGGAGGACTCAAAGATGTGAGCAGGAGGTGTGTGTGAATTGTGCAGGCCGGATGAAGGACGTGGGCATGAGGGCTGTAGGACGTGTGTAGGAGTGCTTTAGGACGTGTGTAGGAGGGTTGTCGGATGTTTTCAGGAGGGTGGAGGATGTGTGAAGGAGGGCTCCAGGACGTGTGGAGGAGGGCTCTGTGACGTGTGCAGGAGGGATCTAGGACGTTTGCAGGATGGCTGTATAACGTGTGCAGGAGGGCTCTAGGAAGTGGGTTGGAGGGCTCTAGGGCATGTGTAAGAGGGCTCTAGGACTTGTGTACGAGGGCTATGGGACATGTGTAGGAGGGCTCTGGAACATGTGGAGGAGGTCTGTAGGATGTGTGTAGGAGGGCTCTAGGATGTTTTTCGGAGGGCTATAGAATGTGTGTAGGAGGGCTTTATGACCTGTATAGGAGGTTTGTGGCGTGTCAAGTATGGCTCTAGGTCATGTGCAATAGGGCTTTAAGACGTGTGCAAGAGGGCTTTAAGATGTGTGCAGTGTGGTTCTAGGACCTGTGTAGGATGCCTTGGTGACATGTGGAGGATGGCTGTGGGAGAGTTCAGGAGGTCTGTAAGACGTGTTCACGGGGGTGTAGGATGTGTGCAGGAGAGCTGTAGGATATATGTAAAGTGCTCCAGGACGTGTGTAGGAGGTGTCTAGGATGTGTTTAGGACAGTTCTAGGACATGCGTAGGAGGGCAGCAGGACTTGTGAATTAAGGCTCTACGATGTGTGCCAGAGGGATGTAGGATGGGTGAAAGAGGGCTCTAGCACGAGTGTACGAGAGGTTTATGTCATGTGCAGAAGCACTCTAGGACATGTGTAGGAGGGCTCTTGGTTGTGTGAAGGAGAATTTAGGATGTGTGATGGAGGGCTGTAAGTCGTGTGAAGGACAGGTCTAGGATGTGTGTAGGAGTGCTCCAGGACTTTTGTAGGAGGGCTCTAGGACGTGTGTACGAGTGTCTAGGACATGCGTAGGAGGGCTGCAGGATTTGTGAATTAAGGGTCTAGGACGTGGGAAGGAGGGATGTAGGATGGCTGAAAGTGGGCTCTAGCATGTGTGTACGAGGGCTTTATGACATGTGCAGGAGGACTCTCGGGCCTGTGTAGGAGGGCTCTTGGTTGTGTGTCGAAGGATCTAGGATGTGTGCAAGTTGTTGTAGGACGTGAAATGGAGGGCTGTAGGACATGTGTAGGAGGGCTGTAGGACTTGTGTAGGAGGGCTGTTGGACTGTTGATGGAGGGCTGAAGGACGTGTGAAGTGGGACTCTAGGAGGTGTGCAGGAGGGCTGCAGGACTTGTGAATTAAGTATCTAGAACTTGTGCAGGAGGGATGTAGAACGGGTGAAAGAGGGCTCTAGATGTGTGTACGTGGGCTTTATGATATGTGCAGGAGGACTCTAGGATCTGTGTAGGAGTGCTCTTTGTTGTGTAGAAGGATCTCGGACGTGTGCAGGAGGGCTGTAGGACTTGTGAAGGAGGGCTCTAGGACATGTTTGGTAAGGCTCCAGGTCGTGTGTAGGAGTATTCTGGGATATGGTTAGGAGGGCTGTAGGATTTTGAAGGAGGGCGGAAGGACGTGTGAAGTAGGACTCTAGGAGGTGTGCAGGAGGGTTGTAGGACGTGTGAAAGAGGGCTATAGGTCATTTGAAGGAGGACTCAAACATGTGAGCAGGAGGTATGTGTGAATTGTGCAGCCCGGATGTAGGACGTGTGAATGAGGGCTGTAGGACGTGTGTAGGAGGGCTTTCGAACGTGTGTAGGAGGGTTGTAGGACTTTGCAGGAGAGTGGAGGATGTGGGAAGGAGGGCTCTAGGACGTGTGGAGGAGGGCTTTATGAAGTGTATAGGAGGAATGTAGGACGAGTCAAGTAGGACTCTAGGTTGTTTGCAAGAGGGCTTTAAGACGTGTGCAAGAGGGTTTTAACACATGTGCAGGAGGGCTCTAGGATGTGTGTAGGATGGCTCAGGGAAGTGTAAAGCAGGACTGTAGGATGTGTGCAGGAGGTCTGTAAAATGTGCACGCAGGCTGTAGGACATGTGCAGGAGGACTCTAGGACCTGTGTAGGAGGGCTCTAGGACATGTGTATGTGGGCTCTGGGACATGTGTAGCAGGGCTGTATGATGTGTGTAGGAGGGCTCTTGGATGTTTTTCGGAGGGCTATAGGATGTGTGTAGGAGGGCTTTATGACGTGTATAGGAGGTTTGTGGCACGTGTCAAGTAGGGCTCTAGGTCATGTGCAAGAGGGCTTTAAGATGTGTGCAAGAGGGCTTTAAGATGTGTGCAGGAGGGCTCTAGGACCTGTGTAGGATGCCTCAGTGACATTTGGAGGATGGCTGTGAGACGTGTTCAGGAGGTCTGTAAGACGTGTGCAGGGGGGTGTAGGATGTGTGCAGGAGAGCTGTAGGATATGTGTAAAGTGCTCCAGGACGTGTGTAGGAGGTCTCTAGGATGTGTTTAGGAGGGTGCTAGGATGTGCGTAGAAGGGCGGCAGGCCTTGTGATTAAGGCTCTAGGATGTGTGCCGGAGGGATGTAGGATGGGTGAAGGAGGGCTCTAGCATGAGTGCACGAGAGGTTTATGACATGTGCAGAAGCACTCTAGGACATGTGTAGGAGGTCTCTTGGTTGTGTGAAGGAGGATTTAGGATGTGTGCTGGAGGGCTGTAGGACGTGTGAAGGAGAGCTCTAGGATGTGTGTAGGAGGGCTCCAGGACATGTGCAGGAGGGCTCTAATTCGTGGGCAGGAGGGCTGTAGGACGTGGGAAGGAGGCCTCTAGGACCTGTGTACGAGGGATTTATGACACGTGGGGGAGGGATCTAGGATCTGTGCAGGAGGGCTCTAGGATATGTGTAGAAGGGATCTAGGATGATTGCAGAAGGGCTGTCAGACATGTTAAGGATATCTCTAGGACGTGTTTAGGAGGGCTCTCTGATGTGTGCAGAGGTCTCTAGCACCTTTGCAGGAAGGTTGTAGGACATGTACAGGAGGGCACTAGGACGTGTGTAGGAGGGCTCCAGGATATGTGTAGGAGGGCTCAGGGATGTGCGGCGGGATGTAGGGTGTGTGCAGGCGGTCTGTCGACATGTGCAGGAGGGTTGTAGGAAGTGTGCAAGAGAGCTCTAGGACATGTGTAGTCGTGCTCCCGGATGTGTGTAGGAGGGCTCTAGTATGTGTGTAGGAGGGTTCTAGAATGTGCGTTAGAGGTCGGCAGGACTTGTTAATTAAGGCTCTAGGACATGTGCAGAAGGGATGTAAGAGGTGTGAAGGAGATCTGCAGGAGGTGTGCAGGAGATTACTAGGATGTGTGTGTGAGGGCTCTAAGACGTGTTTAGGAGTCATCTTGGAAGTGTGTAGGATGGCTCAATTACATGTGTACCAGGGCTGTAGGATTTGTGAAGGAGGGCTCAATGACGTGTGCTAGAAGACTGTTGGTCGTGTTCAAGAGAACTCTAGGATGTGTGCAGGAGAGCTTTATGTCATGTGCAGGAGGGCTCTAGCACGTGTGTAGGAGGGCTCCAGGTCGTTTGCAGAAGGGCTCTATGATGTGTGCACGATGGCTCTTGACATGTGCAGGAGGGCTGAAAGAGGTGTGTAGGTGGTCTGTAGCACGTGTGTAGGAGTGCTCTAGTATGTGTATAGGAGGGATCTAAGATGTGTGTAGTAGTGTGCTAAAATGTGTGTAGGACGGCTGTACAACATGAATGAGAGCTGTACGATGTGTTCAGGAGGGCTCTGGGACATGTGCATGAGGTCTGTAGGACGTGTGCAGGAGGGTTCTAAGACGTGTGCAGGAGGGGCTACAACGTGTGTAGTAGTGCTACAGGACGTATGTAGGAGAGCTCTAGGACGTGTGTAGGAGGGTCTAGGACATGCATAGGAGGGCTGCAGGACTTGTGGATTAAGGATCTAGAACTTGTGCAGGAGGGATGTAGGACGGGTGAAAGAGGGCTCTAGATGTGTGTACTTGGGCTTTATGACATGTGCAGGAGGACTCTAGGATCTGTGTAGGAGTGTTCTTTGTTGTGTGTAGGAGGATCTAGGACGTGTGCAGGAGGGCTGTAGGACTTGAGAAGGAGGGCTCTAGGACATGTGTGGTAGGGCTCTAGGTCGTGTGTACTAGGATTTTGGGATATGGTTAGGAGGGCTGTAGGACTTTTGAAGGAGGGATGAAGGAAGTGTGAAGTAGGACTCTAGGACGTGTGCAGGAGGGTTGTAGAACGTGAGAAAGTGTGCTCTAGGTCTTGTGAAGGAGGACTCAAAGATGTGACCAGGAGGTATGTGTGAATTGTGCAGGCCGGATGTAGGGCGTGTGTATGAGGGTTGTAGGACGTGTGTAGGAGTGCTTTAGTACGTGTGTAGGAGGGTTGTAGGAACTTTGCAGGAGGGTGGAGGATGTGTGAAGGAGGGATCTAGGACGTGTGGTGCAGGGCTCTGTGACATGTGCAGGAGGGATCTAGGAAATTTGCACAATGGCTGTAAAACGTGTGCAGGGGGGCTCTAGGAAGTGGATTGGAGGCTCTAGGACATGTGTAGGAGGGCTGTAGGACGTGTGTAGTAGGGCTTTTGAACGTGTGTAGGAGGTTGTAGGACGTTGCAGAGGAATGCACGATGTGTGAAGGAGGGCTCTAGGATGTGTGGAGGAGGGTTTTATGAAGTCTATAGGAGGAATGTACGACGTGTCAAGTAGGGCTCTAGGTTGTTTACAAGAGGGCTATAAGTCGTGTGCAAGAGGTTTTTAAGACGTGTGCAGGAGGGCTCTAGGATGTGTGCAGGAGGGCTCAGGGACATTTATAAGAGGACTGTAGAATGTGTGGTGGAAGTCTGTAGGATGTGCACGAGGGCTGTAGAACGTGTGTAGGAGGGCTTTAGGACGTGTGTAGGAGGGTTGTAGGACCTTTGATTGAGGGCTGAAGGACGTGTGAAGTAGGACTCTAGGACGTGTGCAGGAGGGTTGTAGGACATGTGAAAGAGGGCTCTAGGTCTTGTGAAGAAGGACTCAAAGATGTGAGAAGGAGGTATATGTGAATTGTGCAGGCCGGATGTAGGACGTGTGCATGAGGGCTGTAGGACGTGTGTAGGAGGGCTTTAGGACGTTTGTAGGAGGGATGTAGGACCTTTGCAGGAGTGTGGAGATGTGTGAAGGAATGCTCTAGGACGTGTGTTGGCGGGCTCTGTGACGTGTGCAGGAGGGATCTAGGACGTTTGCAGGATGTCTGTAAAACGTGTGCAGGAGTGCTCTAGGAAGTGGGTTGGAGGGCTCTAGGACATTTGTAGGAGGGTTCTAGGATGCGTGTTAGAGGGCTGCAGGACTTGTGAATTAAGGCTCTAGGACATGTGCAGAAGGGATGTAAGACGTGTGAAGGAGAGCGACAGGACGTGTGCAGGAGTTCACTAGGATGTGTGTGGGAGGGCTCTAATACGTGTTTAGGAGAGATCTAGGAAGTGTGTAGGAGGGCTCAATTACATGTGTACCAGGGCTGTAGTATTTGTGAAGGAGGGCTCAAGGTCGTGTGCTAGAGGACTGTAGGTTGTGTTCAGGAGAACTCTAGGATGTGTGCAGGAGAGCTTTCTGTCATGTTCAGGAGGGCTCTAGGACGTGTGTAGGAGGGCTCCAGGTCGTTTGCAGAAGGGCTCTATGATGTGTGCACGATGACTCTTGACATGTGCAGGAGGGCTGAAAGAGGTGTGTAGGCTGTCTGTAGCACGTGTGTAGGAGTGCTCTAGTATCTGTATAGGAGGGATCGAAGATGTCTGTAGCAGGGTGATAAAACGTGTGTAGGATGGCTGAACAACGTGAATGGAGCTCTACGATGTGTTGAGGAGGGCTCTGGGACATGTGAAGGAGGTCTGTAGGATGTGTGCTTGAGGGTTCTAAGACGTGTGCAGGAGGGGTCTAGGACGTGTGTAGGACTCCTCCAGGACGTATGTAGGAGAGCTCTAGGACGTGTGTAGGAGGATCTAGGACATGCATAGTAGGGCTGCAGGACTTGTGAATTAAGGACTAGAACTTGTGCAGGAGGGATGTAGGACGGGTGAAAGAGGGCTCTAGATGTGTGTACGTGGGCTTTATGACATGTGCAGGAGGACTCTAGCATCTGGGTAGAACTGCTCTTTGTTCTGTGTAGGAGGATCAAAGACGTGTGGAGGAGAGCTGTAGGACTTGTGAAGGCGTGCTCTAGGACATGTGTGGTAGGGCTCTAGGTCGTTTGTAGGAGCATTCTGGGGTATGGTTAGGAAGGCTGTAGGACTATTGAAGGAGGGCTGAAGGACATGTGAAGTAGGACTCTAGGAGTTTTGCAGGAGGGTTGTAGGACGTGTGAAAGAGTGTTCTAGGTCTTGTGAAGGAGGATTCAAAGAGGTGAGCAGGAGGTATGTGTGAATTGTGCAGGGCGGATGTAGGACGTGTGCATGAGGGCTGTAGGACATGTGTAGGAGGGCTTTTGAACGTGTGTAAGAGGGTTGTAGGACTTTGTAGGAGAGTGGAGGAATATGAAGGAGGGCTCTAGGATGTGTGGAGGAGGGCTTTATGAAGTGTATAGGAGGAATGTAGGACTTGTCAAGTAGGGCTCTAGGTTGTTTGCAAGAGGGCTTTGAGACGTGTGCAAGAGGGTTTTTAAGACGTGTGCAGGAGGGCTCTAAGATGTGTGTTGGAGGGCTCAGAGACGTGTATATGAGGACTGCAGAATGTGTGCAGGAGGTCTGTAGGATGTGCACGAGGGCTATAGGACATGTGCAGAAGGGGTATAGGATGTGTGTAGGAGTGCTCCAAAACGTTTGAGGGACAGCTCTAGGACGTGTGTAGGAGGGTCTAGGACATGCGTAGGAGGGCTACAGGGCTTGTGAATTATGGGTCTAGGACGTGTGCAGGAGGGATGTAGGACGGCTGAAAGAGGGCTCTAGCTTGTGTGTACGAGGGCTTCATGACATGTGCAGGAGGACTCTATGGCCTGTGTAGGATGGCGCTTGGTTTTGTGTCAGAGGATCTAGGATGTGTGCAGGAGGTTTTAGGACGTGTAATGGAGGGCTGTAGGACATGTGTAGGAGGGCTCTAGGACGTATGTAGGAGGTCTGTAGGACTATGGATGGAGGGCTGAAGGACGTGTGAAGTAGGACTCTAGAAGATGTGCAGGAGGGTTGTAGGACGTGTGAAAGAGGGCTCTAGATCTTGTGAAGGACTCAAAGATGTGAGCAGGAGGTATGTGTGATTTGTGCATTCCGGATGTAGGACGTGTGCATGAGGGCTGTAGGACGTTTGTAGGAGGGCTTTAGGGCGTGTGTAGGAGGGTTGTAGGACCTTTGCAGGTGGGTGGAGGATGTGTGAAGGAGGGCTCTAGGACGTGTGGTGGAGGGCTCTGTGACGTGTGCAGGAGGGATCTAGGACGTTTGCAGGATGCTGTAAAACGTGTGCAGGAGGGTTGTAGGAAGTGTGTTGGAGGGCTCTAGGACATGAGTAGGTGGGCTCTAAGAACATGTATAGGAGGGCTCTGTGCCATGTGTAGGAGGATGTAGGATGTGTGTAGGAGGGCTCTAAGATGTTTTTCGGATGTCTATAGGACGTGTGTAGGAGGGCTTTATGACGTGTGTAGGAGGAATGTAGCACGGTACAAGTAGGGCTCTAGCTCATGTGCAAGAGGGCTTTAAGATGTGTTCAGGAGGGCTCTAGGACCTGTGTAGGAGTCCTCAGGGACATGTGGAGGAGGGCTGTGGGACGTGATCAGGAGGTTTGTAAGACGTGTGGAGGGGGTGTAGGATGTGTGCAGGAGAGCTGTACGATATGTGTAGGAGTGCTCCAGAACGTGTGTAGGAGGTCTCTAGGATGTGTTTCGGAGGGTCCTAGGACATGGGTAGGACATTGCAGGACTTATGAATTAAGGCTATAGGATGTGTCCTGGAGGGATGTAGGATGGGTGAAGGAGGGCTCTAGCACGAGTGTATGAGACGTTTATGACATGTGCAGAAGCACTGTAGGACATATTTAGGAGGGCTCTTGGTTTGTGAAGGAGGATTTAGGATGTGTGCTTGAGGGCTGTAGGATGTGTGAAGGAGAGCTCTAGGATGTGTGTAGGAGTGCTCCAGGACATGTGCAGGAGGGCTCTAATTCGTGTGCACAAGACTGTAGGACGTGGGAAGGAGGCCTCTAGCGCTTGTGTATGAGGGCTTTATGACATGGGCGTGAGGGATCTAGGATCTGTGTAGGAGGGCTCTAGGATGTCTGTAGAAGGGATCTAGGATGATTGCAGAAGGGCTGTCAGACATGTTAAGGATGTCTCTAGGAGTTGTTTAGGAGGGCTCTCTGATGTGTGCAGAGGTCTCTAGCACCTTCGCAAGAGGGTTGTAGGACATGTAGAGGAGGGCACTAGGACGTGTATAGGAGGGTTCAGGATGTGTGTAGGAGGGCTCAGGGATTTGGGGCGGGCTGTAGGGTGTGTGCTGGAGGTCCTTAGGACATGTGCCGGAGGGTTGTAAGACGTGTTCAGGAGGGCTCTACGACGTGTGTAGGAGGGCTGTAGGACTTTTGATGGAGGGCTGAAGGACGTGTGAATTAGGACTCTAGGACGTGTGCAGGAGGGTTGTAGGACGTGTGAGAGAGTGCACTAGGTCTGTGAAGGAGGACTCAAAGATGTGAGCAGGAAGTATGTGTGAATTGTGCAGGCCGGATGGAGGACTTGTGCATGAGGGCTGTAGGACGTGTGTAGGAGGGCTTTTGAACATGTGTAGGAGGGTTGTAGGGCTTTGCAGGAGAGAGGAGGATGTGTGAAGGAGGCTCTAGGATGTGTGTAGTAGGGCTTTATGAAGTGTATAGGAGGAATGTAGGATGTGTCAAGTAGGGCTCTAGGTTGTTTGCAAGAGGGCTTTAAGACGTGTGCAAGAGGGTTTTAAGACGTGTGCAGGAGGGGTCTAGGTTGTGTGCAGGAGGGCTCAGGGACGTGTATAGGAGGATGGTAGAATGTGTGCAGGAGGTCTGTAGGATGTGCACGAGGGCTGTAGGACATGTGCAGGAGGGGTCTAGCACGTGTGTAGGAGTGCTCCATGAAGTGTCTAGGAGGGTTCTAGGGCGTGTGTAGGAGGGTCTAGGACATGTGTAGGAGGGCTGCAGGACTTGTGAATTAAGGGTCTAGGACGTGTGCAGGAGGGATGTAGGATGGCTGAAAGAGGGCTCTGGCATGTGTGTACGAGGTCTTATAACATGTGCATGAGTACTCTAGGGCCTGTGTAGGAGGGCTCTTGGTTGTGTTTCGGAGGATCTAGGACGTGTGCTGGAGGGCTGTAGGACGGGTGAAGTAGAGCTCTAGGATGTGTGTAGGAGTGATCGAGGACATGTGCAGGAGGGCTCTAATTCTTGTGCAGGAGGGCTGTAGGACGTGGGAAGGAGGCCTCTAGCACGTGCATATGATGGCTTTATGACACATGCGGGAGGGATCTAGGATCTGTGTAGGAGGGCTCTAGGATGTGTGTAGAAGGGATCTAGGATGATTGCAGAAGGGCTGTCAGACATGTTAAGGATGTCTCTAGGACATGTTTAGGAGGACTCTCTGAAGTGTGCAGATGTCTCTAGCACCTTTGCAGTAGGGTTGTAGGACATGTAGAGGAGGGCACTAGGACGTGTGTAGGAGGGCTCAAGAATGTGTGTAGCAGGGCTCAGGGATATGGGGCGGGCTGTAGGGTGTGTGCAGGAGGTCTGTAGGACATGTGCAGGTGGGTTGTAGGACGTGTGCAGGAGATCTCTAGGAGGTGTGTAGTCATGCTCCAGGATGTGTGTAGGAGGGCTCTAGTATGTGTGAAGGAGGGTTCTAGGACGTGCGTTAGAGGGCTGCAGGACTTGTGAATTAAGGCTCTAGGACATGTGCAGAAGGGATGTAAGACGTGTGAAGGAGAGCTGCAGGACGTGTGCAGGAGATCACTAGGATGTGTGTGGGAGGGCTCTAATACGTGTTTAGGAGGGATCTAGGAAGTGTGTAGGAGGAGTCAATTACATGTGTACCAGGGCTGTAGGATTTGTGAAGGAGGGCTCAAGAATGTGTGCTAGAGGACTGTAGGTCGTGTTCAGGCGAACTCTAGGATGTGTGCAGGAGAGCTTTATGTCATGTGCAGGAGGGCTCTAGGACATGTGTAGGAGGGCTCCAGGTCGTTTGCAGAAGGGCTCTATGATGTGTGCACGATGGCTCTTGGCATGTGCAGGAGGGCTGAACGAGGTGTGTAGGCGGTCTGTAGCATGTGTGTAGGAGTGCTCCAGTATGTGTATAGGAGGAATCTAGATGTGTGTAGTAGGGTGCTAAAACCTGTTTAGGACGGCTGTACAACGTGAATGAGAGCTCTACGATGTGTTGAGGAGGGCTCTGGGACATGTGCAGGAGGTCTGTAGGACGTGTGCAGGAGGGTTCTAAGACGTGAGCATCCGGGGTCTAGGCGTGTGTAGGAGTGCTCCACGACGTATGTAGGAGAGCTCTAGGACGTGTGTAGGAGGGTCTAGGACATGTAAAGGAGGGCTGCAGGACTTGTGAATTAGGATCTAGAACTTCTGCAGGAGGGATGTAGGATGCGTGAAAGAGGGCTCTAGATGTGTGTACGTGGGCTTTATGACATGTGCAGGAGGAACATAGGATCTGTGTAGGAGTGCTCTTTGTTGTGCTAGGAGGATCTAGGACGTGTGCAGGAGGGCTGTAGAACTTGTGATGGAGGGCTCTAGGACTTGTGTGGTAGGGCTCTAGGTCGTGTGTAGGAGGATTCTGCGAAATGGTTAGGAGGGCTGTAGGACTTTTGAAGGATGGCTGAAGCACGTGTGAAGTAGAACGCTAGGACGTGTGCAGGAGGGTGGTAGGACGTGTGAAAGAGTGCTCTAGGTCTTGTGAATGAGGACTCAAAATGTGAGCGGGAGGTATGTGTGAATTGCGCAAGCCTGATGTAGGACGTGTGCATGAGGGCTGTAGGACGTGTGTAGGAGGGCTTTTGAACGTGTGTAGGAAGCTTGTACGACTTTGCAAGAGAGTGGAGGATGTGTGAACGAGGGCTCTAGGATGTGTGGAGAAGAGTTTTATGAAGTGTATAGGAGGAATGTAGGATGTGTCAAGTCGGGCTCTAGGTTGTTTGCAAGAGGACTTTAAGACGTGTGCAAGAGGGTTCTAAGACGTGTGCAGGAGGGCTCTAGGATTTGTATTGGAGGGCTCAGGGACGTCTATAGGAGCACTGTAGAATGTGTACGGGTGGTCTGTAATATGTGCACGAGAGCTGTAGGACATGTGCAGGAGGGGTGTAGAACGTGTGAAGTTGTGCTCCAGGACGTTTGTAGGAGGGCTCTAGGACGTGTGTAGGAGAGTCTAGGACATGCGTAGGAGGGCTGCAGGACTTGTGAATTAAGGGTCTAGGAAGTGTGCAGGAGGGATGTAGGACGGCTGAAAGAGGGCTCTAGCATGTGTGTATGAGGGATTTATGACATGTGCAGGAGGACTCTAGGGCCTGTGTAGGAGGGCTCTTGGTTGTGTGTCGGAGGACCTAGGACGTGTGCAGGAGTTTGTAGGACGTGTAATGGAGGGCTGTAGGACATGTGTAGGAGGGATCTACGACATGTGTAGGAGGGCTGTAGGACTTTTGATGGAGGGCTGAAGGATGAGTGAAGTAGGATTCTAGGACGTGTGCAGGAGGGTTGTAGGACGTGTGAAAGAGGGCTCTAGGTCTTGTGAAGGACTCAAGGATGTGAGCAGGAGGTATGCGGGAATTGTGCAGGCCGGATGTAGGACGTGTGCATGAGGGCTGTAGGACGTGTGTAGGAGGGCTTTTGGACGTGTGTAGGAGGGTTGGAGGACTTTTGAAGGAGGGTGGAGAATGTGTGAAGGAGGGCTCTAGGACGAGTCGAGGAGGGTTCTGTGACGTGTGCAGGAGGGATCTAGGACATTTGCAGGATGGCTGTAAAAGGTGTGCAGGAGGGCTCTAGGAAGTGTGTTGGAGGGCTCTAGGACATGTGTACGAGGGCTCTGGGTCATGTGTAGGAGGGCTCTGGGACATTTGTAGGAGGGCTGTAGGATGTGTGTAGGAGGGATATAGGATGTTTTTCGGAGGGCTATAGGAGGTGTGTAGGAGGGCTTTATGACGTGTATAGGAGGAATGTAGCATGTGGCAAGTAGGGCTCTAGGTCATGTGCAAAAGGGGTTTAAGACGTGCGCAAGAGGGCTTTAAGATGTGTGCAGGAGGGCTCTAGGACCTGTGTAGGAGGCCACAGGGACATGTGGAGGAGGGCTGTGGGACGTGTTCAGGAGGTGTGTAAGACGTGTGCAGAGGAGTGTAGGATGTGTGCAGGAGAGCTGTAGGATATGTGTAGGAGTGCTCCAGGACGTGTGTAGGAGGTCTCTAGGATGTGTTTAGGAGGGTTTTAGGACTTGCAAAGGAGGGTGGCAGGACTTTGAATTAAGGCTCTATTATGTGTGTCGGAGGGATGTAGGATGGGTGAAGGAGGGCTCTAGCTCGAGTGTATGAGTGGTTTATGACATGTGCAGAAGCACTCTAGTACATGTGTAGGAGGGCTCTTGGTTGTGTGAAGGAGGACTTAGGATGTGTGCTGGAGGGCTGTAGGATGTGTGAAGGAGAGCTCTAGGATGTGTGTAGGAGTTCTCCAGGACATGTGCAGGAGGGCTCTAATTCGTGTGCAGGAGGGCTGTAGGACGTGGGAAGGAGGCCTCTAGCACGTGTGTACGAGAGCTTTATGACACGTGCGGGAGGGATCTAGGATCTGTGTAGGAGGGCTCTAGGATGTGTGTAGAAGGGATCTACGATGATTGCAGAAGGGCTGTCAGACAATTTAAGGATGTCTCTAGGACGTGTCTAGGAGGGCTCTCTGATGTGTGCAGAGGTCTCTAGCACCTTTGCAGGAGGGTTGTAGGACATGTAGAGGAGGGCACTAGGACGTGTGTAGGAGGGCTCCAGGATGTGTGTAGGAGGGCTCAGGGATGTGGGGCGGGCTGTAGGGTGTGTGCAGGAAGCCTGTACGACATTTGAAAGAGGGTTGTAGGAGGTGTGCAGGAGAGCTCTAGGATGTGTGTAGTCGTGCTCCAGGATGTGTGTAGGAGGGCTCTAGGACGTGTGTAGGAGGGTCTAGGACATGCGTAGGAGTGCTGCAGGACTTGTGAATTAAGGGTCAAGGATGTGTGCAGGAGGGATGTAGGACGGCTGAAAGAGGGCTCTAGCATGTGTGTACGAGGGCTTTTTGACATGTGCAGGAGGACTCTAGGGCCTGTGTAGGAGGGCTCTTTGTTGTGTGTCGGAGGATCTAGGACGTGTGCAGGAGGTTGTAGGACGTGTAATGGAGGGCTGTAGGACATGTGTAGGAGGGCTCTAGGACGTGTGTAGGAGGGCTGTAGGACTTTTGATGGAGGGCTGAAGGACGTGTGATGTAGGACTCTCGGACGTGTGCAGGAGGTTTGTAGGACGTGTGAAAGAGGGCTCTAGGTCTTGTGAAGAAGGACTCAACGATGCGAGCAAGAGGTATGTGTGAAATGGGCAGGCCGGATGTAGGACGTGTGCATGAGGGCTGTACGACGTGTGTGGGAGGGCTGTAGGACGTGTGTAGGAGGGTTGTAGGACCTTTGCAGGAGGGTGGAGGATGTGTGGAGGAGGGCTCTAGGACGTGTGGAGGAGGGCTCTGTGACGTGTGCAGGAGGGATATAGGACATTTGCAGGATGGCTGTAAAACGTGTGCAGGAGGGCTCTAGGAAGTGGGTTGGAGGGCTCTAGGACATGTGTAGGAGGGCTCTTGATTGTGTGATGGAGGATTTAGGATGTGTGATAGAGGGCTGTAGGACTTGTGAAGGAGGGCTCTAGGACATGTTTGGTAGGGCTCTAGACATGTGTAGGAGGATTCTGGGATATGGTTAGGAGGGCTGTACGACTTTTGAAGAAGGGCTGAAGGACATTTGAGTTAGGACTCTAGGACGTGTGCAGGAGCGTTGTAGGAAATGTGAAAGAGTGCTCTAGGTCTTGAGAAGGAGGTCTCAAAGATGTGAGCAGGAGGTCTGTGTGAATTGTGCAGCCCGGATGTAGGACGTGTGCATGTGGGCTGTAGGACGTGTGTAGGAGGGCTTTTGAACGTGTGTAGGAGGGTTGTAGGACTTTGCAGGAGAGTGGAGGATGTGTGAAGGAGGGCTCTAGTATGTGTGGAGGAGGGCTTTATGAAGTGTATAGGAGGAATGTAGGATGTGTCTAGTAGGGATCGGTTGTTTGCAAGAGGGCTTTAAGACGTGTGCAAGAGGGTTTTAAGACCTGTGCAGGAGGGCTCTAGGGTGTGTGTCGGAGGGCTCAGGGACGTGTATTGGAGGACTGTAGAATGTGTGCAGGAGGTCTGTATGATGTGCACGGGGGCTGTAGGACACGTGCAGGAGGGGTCTAGGACGGGTGTAAGAGTGCTCCAGGAAGTTTGTAGGAGGGCTCTAGGACGTGTGTAGGAGGGTTGTGGGACTGTTGATGGAGGGCTGAAGGACGTGTGAAGTAGGACTCTAGGACGTGTGCAGGAGGGTTGTAGGACTTGTGAAAGAGAGCTCTAGGTCTTGTGAAGGAGGACTCAAAGATGTGAGCAGGAGGTATGTGTGAATTGTGCAGGCCGGATGTAGGACGTGTGCATGAGGGCTGTAGGACGTGTGTAGGAGGGCTTTAAGACGTGTGTTGGAGGGTTTTTGGACCTTTCAAAGAGGGTGGAGGATGTGTGAAGGAGGGCTCTAGGACGTGTGGAGGAGGGCTCCGTGACAAGTGCAGGAGGGATCTAGGACGTTTGAAGGATGGCCGTAAATTGTGTGCAGGAGGGCTCTAGGAAATGGGTTGGATGGCTCTAGGATATGTGTAGGAGGGCTCTAGGACATGTGTAGGAGGGCTCTGGACATGTGTAGGAGGGCTGTAGGATGTGTGTAGGAGGGCTCTAGGATGTTTTTCGGAGGGCTATAGGACGTGTGTAGGAGGGCTTTATGACGTGTATAGGAGGAATGTAGCACGTGTCAAGAAGGGCTCTAGGTCATGTGAAAGAGGGCTTTAAGACGTGTGCAAGAGGGCTTTAAGATATGTGCAGGAGGGCTGGAGGACCTGTGTAGGAGGCCTCAATTACATGTGGAGGAAGGCTGTGGGACTTGATGAGGAGGTCTGTAAGACGTGTGCAAGGGGGTGTAGGATGTGTGCACGAGAGCTGTATTATATGTGTAGGAGTGCTCCAGGATGTGTGTAGGAGGTCTCTAGGATGTGTTTAGGAGGGTTCTTGGACGTGCGTAGGAGGGCGGCATGACTTGTGAATTAAGGCTCTAGGATGTGTGCCGGAGGGATGTAGGATGTGTGAAGGAGGGACTAGCATGAGTGTATGGGAGGTTTATGACATGTGCAGAAGCACTCTAGGGCATGTGTAGGAGGGCTCTTGGTTGTGTCGGAGGATCTAGGACGTGTGCAGGAGGTCGTAGGACATGTAATGGAGGGATGTAAGACATGTGTAGGAGTGCTCTAGAACATGTGTAGGAGGGCTCAAGGTCGTTTGGAGAAGGGCTCTATGATGTGTGCACGATGGCTCTTGACATGTGCAGGAGGGCTGAAAGAGGTGTGTAGGCGGTCTTTAGCACCTGTGTAGGAGTGCTCTAGTATGTGAATAGGAGGGATCGAAGATATGTGTAGTAGGGTGCTAAAACGTGGGTAGGACGGCTGTACAACGTGAATGAGAGCTCTAAGATGTGTTCAGGAGGGCTCTGGGACATGTGCTGGAGGTCTGTAGGACGTGTGCACGAGGGTTCTACGACATGTGCAGGTGGGGTCTAGGACGTGTGTAGGAGTGCTCCAGGACGTATGTAGGAGTGCCCTAGGACTTGTGTAGGAGGGTCTAGGACATGCATAGGAGGGCTGCAGGACTTGTGAATTAAGGATCTAGAACTTGTACAGGAGGGATGTAGGACGGGTGAAAAAGGGCTCTAGATGTGTGTAAGTGGGCTTTATGACATGTGCAGGTGGACTCTAGCATCTGTGTAGGAGTGCTCTTTGTTGTGTGTAGGAGGATCTAGGACATGTGCAGGAGGGCTGTAGAACTTGTGAAGTAGGGCTCTAGGACATGTGTGGTAGGGCTCTAGGTCGTGTGTAGTAGGATTCTGGGATATGGTTAGGAAGGCTTTAGGACTTTTGAAGGAGGGCTGAAGGACGTGTGAAGTAGGACGCTAGGACGTGTGCAGGAGGGTTGTAGTATGTGTGAAAGTGTGCTCTAGGTCTTGTGAAGGAGGACTCAAATATGTGAGCAGGAGGTATGTGTGAATTGTGCAGGCCGGATGTAGGACGTGTGCATGAGGGCTGTAGGACGTGTGTAGGAGGGCTTTTGAACGTGTGTAGGAGGGTTGTAGGACTTTGCAGGAGAGTGGAGGATGTGTGAAGGAGGGCTCAAGGATCGTGGAGGAGGGCTTTATGAAGTGTATAGGAGGAATGTAGGACGTGACATGTAGGGCTCTAGTTTGTTTGCAAGAGGGCTTTAAGACGTGTGCAAGCGTGCTTTATGATGTGTGCAGGAGGGCTCTAGCATGTGTGTACGAGGGCTTTATGACATGTGCAGGAGGACTCTAGGGCCCGTGTAGGAGGGCTCTTGGTTGTGTGTCGAATGATCTAGGACGTGGGCAGGAGGTTGTAGGACGTGTAATGGAGGGCTGTAGGACATGTGTAGGAGGGCTCTAGTACGTGTGTAGGAGGGCTGTAGAACTTTTGATGGAGGGCTGAAGGACGTGTGAAGTAGGACTCTAGGACGTGTGCAGGAGGGTTGTAGGACATGTGAAAGAGAGCTCTAGGTCTTGTGAAGGAGGACTCAAATATTTGAGCAGGAGGTATGTGTGAAATGTGCAGGCTGGATGTAGGACGTGTGCATGAGGGCTGTAAGACGTGTGCAGGAGGGCTTTAAGACGTGTATAGGAGGGTTTTTGGACCTTTCAAGGAGGGTGGAGAATGTGTGAAGGAGGGCTCTAGGACGTGTGGAGGAGGGCTCTGTGACGTGTGTAGGAGGGATCTAGGATGTTTGAAGGATGGCCGTATACGTGTGCAGGAGGGCTCTAGGAAGTGGGTTGGAGGGCTCTAGTACATGTGTAGGATGACTCTAGGACATTTGTAGGAGGGCCCTGGGACATGTGTAGGAGGGCTGTAGGATGTGTGTAGGAGGGATCTAGGATGTTTTTCGGAGGGCTATAGGACGTGTGCAGGAGGGCTTTATGACGTGTATAGGAGGAATGTAGCACATGTCAAGTAGGGCTCTAGGTCATGTGCAAGAGGGCTTTAAGACTTGTGCAAGCGTGCTTTATGATGTGTGCAGGAGGGCTCTAGGACCTGTGTAGGAGGCCTCAGGTATATGTGGAGGAGGGCTGTGGGACATGTTCAGGAGGTCTGTAAGACGTGTTTAGCGGGGTTTAGGATGTGTTGAGGAGAGTGTAGGATATGTGTAGGAGTGCTCCAGGACGTGTGTAGGAGGTCTCTAGGACGTGTTTAGTAGGGTCCTAGGACATGCGTAGGAGGGCTGCAGGACTTGTGAATTAAGGATCTAGAACTTGTGCAGGAGGTATGTAGGACGGGTGAAAGAGGGCTCTAGATGTGTGTACATGGGCTTTATGACATGTCCAGGAGGACTCTAGGATCTGTGTAGGAGTGCTCTTTGTTCTGTGTAGGAGGATCTAGGACGTGTGCAGGAGTGCTATAGGAATTGTGAAAGAGGGCTCTAGGACATGTGTGGTAGGGCTCTAAGTCTTGTGTAGGAGGATTCTGGGATATGGTTAGGAGGGCTGTAGGACTTTGGAAGGAGGGCTGAGGGACGTGTTAAGTAGGACTTTAGGACGTGTGCAGGAGGGTTGTACGACGTGTGAAAGAGTGCTCTAGTTTTTGTGAAGGAGGACTCAAAGATGTGAGCAGGAGTTATGTGTGAATTGTGCAGGCCGGATATAGGACGTGTGCATGAGTGCTGATGGACGTGTGTAGGAGGGTTGTAGGACTTTGTAGGAGCGTGGAGGATGTGTGAAGGAGGGCTCTAGGATGTGTGGAGGAGGTCTTTATGAAATGCATAGGAGGAATGTAGGACTTGTTAAGTAGGGCTCTAGGTTGTTTGCAAGAGCGCTTTTAGACGTGTGCAAGAGGGTGTTAAGACGGGTGCAGGAGGGGTCTACGATGTGTGTAGGAGGGCTCAGGGACGTGTATAGCAGGACTGTATAATGTGTGCAGGAGGTCTGTAGGATGTGCACGAGCGCTGTAGGTCATGTGCAGGAGGGGTCTAGGACATGTGTAAGAGTGCTCCTGGACGTTTGTAGGAGGTCTCTAGGTCCTGCGAAGGAGGGTCTAGGACATGCGTAGGAGGGCTGCAGGAATTGTGAATTAAGGGTCAAGGACGTGTGCCGAAGCGATGTAGGACGGCTGAAAGAGTGCTCTAGCATGTGTGTACGAGGGCTTGATGACATGTGCAGGAGGACTCTAGGGCCTGTGTAGGAGGGCTCTTGGTTGTGTTTCGGAGGATCTACGACCTGTGCAGGAGGTTGTAGGACGTGTAATGGAGGGCTGTAGGACATGTGTAGGAGGGCTCTAGGACTTGTGTAGGAGGGCTGTAGGACTTTTGATGGAGGGCTGAAGGACGTGTGAAGTAGGACTCTAGGACGTGTGCAGGAGGGTTATAGGACGTGTGAAAGAGGGCTCTAGATCTTGTGAAGGAGGACTCAAAGATGTGAGCAGGAGGTATGTGTGAAATGTGCAGTCTGGATGTAGGACGTGTGCATGAGGTTGTAGGATGTGTGTAGGACCGCTTTAGGACGTGTGTAAGAGGGTTGTAGGACCTTTGCAGGAGGGTGGAGGATGTGTAAAGGAGGACTCTAGGACGTGTGGAGGAGGGCTCTGTGACGTGTGCAGGAGGGATGTAGGACGTTTGCAGGATGCCTATAAGACGTGTGCAGGAGGGCTCTAGGAAGTGGGTTGGAGGGCTCTAGGACATGTGTAGGAGGGCTCTAGCACATGTGTAGGAGGGCTCTGGGACATGTGTAGGAGGGCTGTAGGATGTGTGTAGGAGGGCTCTAGGATGTTTTTCAGAGGGCTATAGGACATGTGTAGGAGGGCTTTATGACGTGTATAGGCGGAATGTAGCACATATCAAGTAGGGCTCTGGGTCATGTGCTAGAGGGCTTTAAGACGTGTGCAATAGGGTTTTAAGACATGTGCAGGAGGGCTATAGGATGTGTGTAGGAGCGCTCAGTGATGTGTATAGGAGGACTGTAGAATGTGTGCAGGAGGTCTGTAGCATGTGCACGAGGGCTGTAGGACATGTGCAGGAGGGGTCTAGGACCTGTGTAGGAGTGCTCCAGGAAGTTTGTAGGAGGGCTCTAGGATGTGTGTAGGAGCGTCTAGGACATGTGTAGGAGGGCTCATCGTTGTGTGAAGGAGGGTTTAGGATGTGTGCTGGAGGGCTGTAGGATGTATTTAGAAGGGATCTAGGATGATTGCTGAAGGGCTGTCAGACATGTTAAGGATGTCTCTAGGACGTGTTTAGGAGGGCTCTATGATGTGTGCAGAGGTCTCTAGCCCCTTTGCAGGAGGGTTGTAGTACATGTACAGGAGGGCAATAGGACGTGTGTAGGAGGGCTCCAGGATGAGTGTAGGAGGGCTCAGGGGCGAGGGGCGGGCTGTAGGGTCTATACAGGTGGTCTGTAGGACATGTGCAGGAGGGGTCTAGGACGTGTGCAGGAGAGCTCTAGGACGTGTGTAGTCGTGCTCCAGGATGTGTGTAGGAGGGCTCTAGTATGTGTGTAGGAGGGTTCTAGGATGTGTGTAGGAGCTCTGCTGCACACATCCTACACCCCCCTCCACACGTCTTACAGACCTCCTGAACACGTGCAGGACGTGTGAATTATGGCTCTAGGACATGTGTAGAAGGGATGTAAGACGTGTGAAGGAGAGCTGCAGGACATGTGCAGGAGATCACTAGGATGTGTGTGGGAGGGCTCTAGGCTTGTGGGGCGGGCTATAGGGTGTGTGCAGGAGGTCTGTAGGACATGTGCAGGAGGCTTGTAGGACGTTTGCAGGAGAGCTCTAGGACGTGTGTAGTCGTGCTCCAGGATATGTGTAGGAGGGTTCTAGGACGTGTGTTAGAGGGCTGCAGGACTTGTGAATTAAGGCTCTAGGACATGTGCAGAAGGGAGGTAAGACGTGTGAAGGAGAGCTGCAGGACGTGTGCAGGAGATCACTAGGATGTGTGTGGGAGGGCTCTAATACATGGTTAGGAGGGATCTAGGAATTGTGTAGGAGGGTTCAAGTACATGTGTACCAGGACTGTAGGATTTGTGAAGTAGGGCTCAAGGACGTGTGCTAGAGGACTGTAGGTCGTGTTCAGGAGAACTCTAGGATGTGTGCAGGAGAGCTTTATGTCATGTGCAGGAGGGCTCCAGGACGTGTGTAGGAGCGCTCCAGGTCGTTTGCAGAAGGGCTCTATGATGTGTGCACGATGGCTCTTGATATGTGCAGGAGGGCTGAAACAGGTGTGTAGGCGGTCTGTAGCACGTGTGTAGGAGTGCTCCAGTATGTGTACAGGAGGGATCTAAGATGAGTGTAATAGGGTGCTAAAACGTGTGTAGGACGGGTGTACAACGTGAATGAGAGCTCTATGATGTTTTGAGGAGGGCTCTGGGACATGTGCAGGAGGTCTGTAGG
>JAJEJO010051092.1:0-61140 GCA_020662805.1 Glaucomys volans | reverse complement strand
TCACAGTGTGTATTAAATCCCTATGTTTAATCTGGACCCATTCAAATACAATATAATGCCTCACAGAACATAAATAATGTTAAATGTGAGGACTCTATGCTACAGCAATGTGTCAAATGAACTACATGGCAAAGTTCAGGACAACTGTTAGGATTCTCAAAAGGCCAGTACCACCTGTTTCCTGTAATATTAGGAGAACCATAGCAGAGACCCCTTCAGTAGCATGCAGGAACGACTGCTGCACCTGAAACACGGTGTTCAATTATTTATCTGGTGGCTAATAGGTGGTATTGTTGTTCTGACTGGCATCACCACCTCTGCCTCCACTGCAGTGGAGGCTTCCATCACCAGGTCCAAACTACTCATTACCTTTAACAATTCAATAAAAATTTTACAGACACTTGGAAAACTCAAATATATTTTGGACAGGAAATTTTGAGTGAAATTCAGTATTGAAACAATTCAATTGTGTCAGAAGCAACAAATGAATTCTTGCTTTGAACTCTATATCCTTGGACAGCTAGATTGCCCCTTTGGGTTGCTCTCAATACAATGGTGCTTACAGATATGCCCACTTGCCAGTGACCACTGTTAATGGGGCAGAGTCCATTCCTAGTGTGGAATTTATAGGATCAGTAGCTTTGAATTCAGATGCCTGCTGCCCTGGGGTGAAAGAGATACCAGTGCCCCTAAATACTCTTGAGGCACAAGCTATGTGGATAGTGAGATTTACTGCACAAGTGGTAAGTCCCCAATCAGGACAACTTCCCCACAGCCTGTCGCTTTTTGTTTAACTTGAAGAAACCTTCCTCAGAATAAATTCCTTTGGGATGTTTCACTATAAATAAAGCATTCACGGCCTTTTTCCCTGTGTTAGGATCAGAATCATCAAATCTTTTCCACCTACAAAGCCCTTGTTTTCAAAAACATTTCTCATGTCTTTTGAATTATGTCTAAATACTACTTTTTAGATTTTTATTTCCAACTGTCCCACACCTCGATGGGTTTCGTATGTCATCCCCCTGCAGACTGTGACTTAGAAATTTTATGGCTAGAACAACAAGTTCAAGATTTACAAGGTGCTCAAAGACGTCAGGGTCATTATAACATTACCCAGTTTTGTATTACTAGATTTCCATATAACTCTGAGATTCAATGGCAAATGTACAAAATCACCCAATGGGACTTGATCCTTCTCATAATGCTTCTTTGGATGTGTTGAAATTATACTTTCAATTTCTATGTTTGTGCATGATGTACATTCATATCATTCACTTTAGTCACACATGTACATAGGGCAATGATGCCTGTCTCATTCCTCCATTCTTGTATAATGAAAAATTGTTCTCTTTTTGATTCCTATTTTCCTAATCACTGTACCATGTCAATATTGATGTCCACAGCGATTGTCTAGATGTTAGTAACCATTCTCTAATTTGTTCCTACCTAAGGTCATTTTGTCCCACTTCCCCCTTCTGCTAATGATTTTAGATCTCATGATGTTAGTTGGTAATTTTAAATCATAGCAAGAGACACTTATGATTGATGTACTGACTTATGGTATAAAAATCCCTGCAACCCTATGGTCGGGGCTGTTCTCCCAATACCCATTTTTGGGGCATTGGGTGAGACAGTCAGATGGACGACAAATAAAGAATGTAAGATCTGGACGTCTCAGTGGTGATTGGTCTTTTCTTCACTTGTACCCCATATAAGGATCATCTCCAAATCTTGTTCTGGGGACACTTTTGGTTGGAGTCTTCATCCTTGGCTCATTTTCTGACTTTTACAACAGTGGATTATAATGTGAAATTCTGTGATCCCTGGTGGATTGTGTCCTGGATCCCCAGACCTTCTGCCATCTGGCCGCTTCTGGAGAAGCAGCACACATTGTATTAACTTGTGTCTTTTTCAATAAGGATAATGTCTTTGTGTTCTATCCAAAGCTACATAGAAAAAGATAAACCTTGTATTGACAATGCCAATGAAGGAAGGCAATAAAGAGTAAATATACTTGGAAGAAGAAAACCTGGGACTGGATTCTGCAGGACTTTATAGGCCATGGTAAGGACTTTGCATTTTATCTTGACAGCAATAGAAAGCCATTGAAAAGTAAGGTGTAATTGTGATCTAAAGTTGTATTTTTAAAATATGAGTGTTGGTTGTTGTGTGGTTATTTGTGAACATGTGCTCAGAGAAGGCAGGAAAAGTAGCTAGGACCTCTTTTCAGCAATTCAGGAGAAGGTTATTGCTTTGGAGTAGTGAAGCATGGCAGCCTGGGGAGAGGCACATGGATTTACTACCTGAAGATGGAGTCCAGGGGAGTTACTTGTAGTTTGGGGGAAAAGATGCTATCATGGTTGACCACAGGTTTTTGCCTTGAGAAACTTGGTAGTCCATTTCCTGAGTGTGTGTCAAAGTGTTTTGAGGAGCTGAGTCATTTATAATCCTGGATACAATGGAGGCCGAGGCAGGAGGATTGTAAGTTCAAGGCCAGCACGGACAACTTACTGAGACCCTATGTCTGAAATATATGAATAGTATGTATTCATAAAGAAGAATTCCTAAATAAAATGGACATGTAGGTTAGTGGTATTGCCCCTGGATAGTTGGTTTATTTATTTATTTTTTCTACTTAAATGTAGGATGCCTATGAGATGTTCAATCAGAAATGTCAATAGGAGGTTGAATGTACCAGTCTGACTAAACTCAGAGGAGAGATCCGGGCTGAGAATGTAAATATGGATGACCTCAAAATGCAGATGATTCTGAAGCCATGAGAATGGCTGAGACCCTCTAGTGAAGAGGTTCTTAACCTGGGGTCCAGGAAACTCTCAGGGTTCATGGATAGAATTGTGGAGGACCATGACGAAGGATGAGGAAATGGTTCTTATTTTTCCTATCCACCAACTGACATTTAGCATTTTTTTCCATGTTTATTGTAGGCTTAAGGCAAAATCCATGTTCAAAATATTTCTAAGTTTGTCACCAATAGAAATGAAGATGTTTTTGTATCATATTACAATTGTTGTGATATCCCAAAATAGCATCTACATTGATCACTACTTCAGAATTATGGTATAGTATTACTAAACCAATGACTAGATCCTGTTATGTAATGTGTTAGTAAATTCATTTACGTTTGGTTATACATAAAGCTGAAAGTATTGGGACTTTACCTGTTTGAACACTGGTATAAGGTGACTGGGTAGAAAGGGGTGGGGCCTGTATCCCATGAGTATAGTGGTACCAAGGGAAGCATGGATCGTGGGTTGGAAAATCAAACTAGCACAGGAGTACGTTTTGGAAATCTCTCTTTCCCTGGGAAGCCTTTCTTCTGAGGTGTGAAGTGTTGGCCGAAATCTTTTTCTCCCTTTGCAGAAGGAAGTGGAGGAATTTGCTGGGAACATGGCTATTCAGCAAGAGCTAGAACAGTGAGGACAGAGGATAGCACAGCAGAAGCACCAACACTGGAACAGGAACAGTTCCATGCCTTTGAGGAAACGATCTGGAACCTGGAACTTGAAAAAGAGTGACTGGAAATTGTACAGGAATTTGAGAAGGTAGATGCTGGCCTAGGTGGCCCACTGGTGCCTGACTTGGAAAAGCCCTCCTTAGATGTGCTCCCCACCTCACCTGTGTCATCCACACAGCCTTCAGACTGTAACACACTGCATGGCCAGCTAGGCCACCAGTGGTGGACAGGTCCTTGAAACTTGGAGCCCTGAGCAACTCTGAAAGTGGTAAGTCTGCTTGCTACTGCCTCGTCCATTGTTGCTACCACAGTATCATTCTGGGGGATTCAGCCTAGAAGTGCCTCTATGATCCCACCTATCAACATTTGATAACAGAACCCCCTTGGATAAGGGCTGCCATCGTGCATTCCGTCACACTGGCTATCTTGTGAGAGGCCTTTGTTTAAGTCATACAATTTACCTGAAGCCAGGTCAGTTTTCTGAAAAACTGGCACTATTCCTGAAAGTCAAACCCTCAGCTTTTAAGGTTATCCAGAGATTGAAAATGTTCAGTGAATTAGAGACCACCATTGGGTTTTTGTAAAAAATAATCCTAAAATGTACAGAACTATGGTGCAATTCAATGATTGTCTTTAAAAAAAAATAAGAAAAAACAGGCTACTGAATTTGTTTGCCCTGAAAGCTTTCCTGATTCTTAAGGAGCTTGGTCAAGGTAAACACCATGTACAGTGGGTGATAACTCAGTTCAACCATAAAAAGTACTGGTAGTCTTTTCTCCTGTTATCAGTGATGAGCAAGCAAGAAAATAGGAATGGTGTAAGATGATGAGTGTATCTTGATCACTAGAGGAATTTGTGGAAGGCAGTATTTGACTTTCAAGTAGTCACTTAAAGAAGTCAGCTTTGAGGGAAATCCATTTACAAGTACAATGTAAGAAGGGAAGGAAGGGTGGGCTGTGAGGTCTGACCTTTTGACTTCCACCCCCATTTACCAGGCAGGCTTACCTCCAACTATTGGTCCTACCTAGTAGTCTAGGTTCAGGAAATTGAACTGTCATGTTCCCAGACATTCCCTCCACTGCCTTATCCAATGAGTTTTGTTAACATTTCCCTTTTACCTAAACTGTTTCTACCTTCCCATCTCTTCTTGAAGTCTTTCCAGTTCCTTTCCCTTCAATCAGATGGATTCAGTTCTCTGTAAAACACCCAGAGCTCTTTTTAACTGTAATACAAGTTAGCTCATTTACCTGATTGCACTTTGGGAGTCATGTTAAGGAAATCTGGTCGTAGGCCAACATGATGAAGATTTGGACCAATTTTCTCTTCTATTAGGTGCAGAGTCTCTGGTCTAATTCCTAAGTCCTTCATCCATTTTGAGTTGAGTTTTGTACAGGGTGAGAGATATGGGTTTAGTTTCATTTTGCTGCATATGGATTTCCAGTTTTCCCAGCACCATTTGTTGAAGAGGATATCTTTGCTCCATTGTATGTTTTTGGCTCCATTGTCAAGTATGAGATACCTGTATTTAAGTGGTTTTCTCTCTGTGTTCAGGTTGGCACTATTGGGAAATGGTGGAACCTGTAAGAGGTGTGGCCTAAATGAGGCACAGTGTTTTATGCCTATAATCCCAGCTACTTGGGAGACTGAGGCAAAATGATGTCATGTTCCAGGCCAAACTGAGCACCTCAGGGAGACCCAGTCTCAAAATAAGAATTTAGAGGAAGGACTGATGATAGTTCAGAGTGTTGCTGGATCACTAAGCAGTACTGTTAAAAAGGGGTGGGGGGCCTAGTAGGAGATCTTCGGGTCATTGAGGGCATAGGGTTGGAGGTGATAATGGAGCTCAACACCTTCCCTTCTCCTCTATCCTCTCTCTTTCTCATCCAGGTCATGAGGTAGGCAGCTTGTTCCACCATGCACTCCCATCCATGATGTTGAACCTTGACACAGCCCAAAAGCAACAGGGCCACCTGACTATGGACTGAAATCTCCAAAGCTGTGAACCACAATAAATGTTTTCTCTTTATAAGATGATTATCTCAAGTGTTATTTACAGTAACAGAAACCCAACCAACACAATACACTCCTCACAATCTTACACCAATCACCTTAACCTGTAGTAGCTATGGGTTTACTTGATTATTATGAGAACATAGGGAATGATATGGCCTGCCAATTCTTAGTTGTTAGCCTCACATTTCATACCAGCATATTAGAAGTAAGTTATCCACGATAAGAAAGTTAGTACAAAGGGGAAAAAAGTCTTCCAAGAAAAGTTTTCATAGTCCATGCTGTATCTTTACATTGCCAAATCTTCCATGATTTCTTCTCAGGTAAGCATTATCCCACACAGAATTGTGAAAAATATCATATACATAATAAGCACTGGAAGAGATGGGACAATATAGATCTATAAATGAAATATTTATCTTAATTATATATGAACTTTTTTATATGATCTGTTTATAGTATATTTGAGCTTGTCTTCCCATGGGCTCTTAAAATCTTGAATCGCAAACTTTCTACTCACTAGCTCTGAGAGTCCCTGGACAGATCAATGAATGTATCCTTTAAAGCTCACCACCAATGAGAATCGTTAAATTCATAGATTTACTCACCTAAATCAGCGCTCAGTCTCTCCCTCCTCCCTCCCACATATATAATTAGCAAATAAGTACTGACTTGTTTTATCACAACTACAGGTTAAGTTAGTGAAAGAGATACTCTCCATGGGATTAAAAGCAACAGCAATTTAGACCAAGTCAAGCTGATCACCTACACACCTAATCCTTGGGTGCCCAATAGAACTTACCACACAATCTTTTTCCACTTGCCTTTCTCTAATTTTCTCAACCAATTCATTAGGTCATGTTAATTCATGATGCTTCAACATAAACAATCATCAATAGAAAAACATGCAATGTGTTGTACAATGTTGGATTCCTTTAAAATATGATACAGAGAAGTGAATTGAAAATCCAGAGCCTTTAAGAGTGGTTCACAGTCTACAAACATTTTAATAAAGAACAAAAAATGAGATGTTATATGTAACATTTTTATCTTAATTTTACTGAGTTCTGTCTCAAAATAAAATATAGAAAGGGTTGGCAGTGACTCAGTCGTAAAGTGTCACTGTTTAAATTCCCAGAACCCCACACAAAAAAACTGAATTGTCTGTTTTATTAACACAAAATGAGACCAAAGTTTGTTGACTTGTTTCTGACAAAAAAAAAAAATAATAATAATCAACGTTAACCTCTTTTTTCTACTCTCACTTTCCTATAATCTACTAATGCTCCCTTCTAACCCTTCTCAGAGGCTTCCACCCAAACATGGCAGAGAAAGAATGTGGAAAGCCCCAGATTCTAGAGTGACTGTTTGCAAGTGGGAGGAAAATACAGTAACTGTCACACTGGATTCACTTACATAAGAAGAGAGAAAGAACCCTCAGTGCCTCTCACAGATGAAAGACCAAAGGCAGGATGTCTACCTTACCCAAGGGGCCATCTGCGGCAAATGATGGGTGAAAATAGTACAACCCAAGTCCAGATAGGGACATTTTACAGTGATCTGGATCTTCCACCTCTCCAGTGTTTGGTTCTAATGTTCAGAGTGCATTTGTTAAAGAATTACGTCACAGAAAAGAAGACGCCTGCTTCTGGAACTCAGAAGGAAGTAATATCCATGAGTATAAGAATGCAAACTCAAGGCTTGTCCATAAAACAATGAAACAATGTCCAAAATGAGGAAGGGTGAGAGGAGGAGAGTAGAAGAGAGTTCCACGACCAACCTGTCCCAGCCCAGCACAGCCCAAGGAAAGTTGGATTCAAGGAAACCGAAAGAAAACCTTGGAACAGTCATTCCCTACAGGATTACACAAGGAACATCACTCTACTCTTAGGTTATGAAAACACTTTAGGGCTGAGATTGTGGCTCAGTGGTAGAGCACTTGCCGAGTACATGTGATACAGTCTTTGATCCTCGGGACCATGTAAAAATAAATGAATAAAAGTATTGTGTCTACCTACAAGTAAGCAGCAAAATAAAGATTCTTAATCCCTTTCTTTCATCCATGGAAGCTGCAGTAAGTTCACTAATGAGATCAACTTCCATGGTCCCACAACTTGAATTGCTCAAACCAAATGTTTCTTTCTTCCATCACTAGGGATATGAACTGTACCTGTAATATATAATTATGTGTACACTGGAACCTATTATAATGTGAAATATAATATATAACATACAAATAATTTCTTAATGAACTTTAAAAAGGGACACAGAGATGATCTCCCCAACAGAGCACCTGGGGAAGGTGGCCCTATCCTGACCCTGTTGCAGCATTTCACCTCCTCAGACCTGGGACATTTAGGTGCTATTATAAGGCTCCTGTCACTTTCTCTAACCAGTCAAGTCCCTTGTCATTTTCTCCACCCAATCCCACCTTCTGGTTGAGAATCTGACCTCCCTATTGGCTACCTCACACCTTTAAACTGCCTGTTTTGTGACATCACTCTCCCATCTAACCTACTACCACCTGGTAGAATCTTAGGGTTTCCATGGAATTGTAAACAAATTTGGATCATTGCAAGTGCCCAGTGACCAGTAAGCAGTCATCAGTGACCAGTGGCCAGTGGTCAGTGACCAGTGAACTCCATACTGGGAAACATGCATTCTCTAGCCTCAGTCACCCAGATACCCTCTGGGGTGGTCTCCTCATCCTTTGTAACTGCAATTGATGTTACCTCTTCTCTGACCATGTCAGGTAAGGAAACAAACTTTTTAAAGTTTCCTTAGACTTTTTCTGCCTAAATTTACTAATGGAGTCCAATTAACTTGGAATAATAGGGAAAATGAAGGAACTAGAAATCTGGAGACCTAATTTGAGTTTTCACTTTGACATGTTCTAGGTTGGGATGGATGATCATTTATGCTACAACGAAATCTGTTTCCTCATCTGTGGTATGAGTAAACAGACTGCCTATGGACTGGTCCCTTTCTTTTCTAGGTGCATGTGTACAGAGAATGAAATCAGATTTCAGGAGTGTTTTGTTTCAACAGAAAGAGGGAAATCCAAGTCAGGGAAGAAAACTCGCACTGTGTACCAGGAGGTTTCCTCTGTCACAGTCTCCCTCCACCAGAATTTCCACTTCAGGATTTCAAATTTAGTGTTGTTCAAAACGTGACATTCATACCTTTTGGAGTTTTCTGTTTAAACTATGTGAGAAGAGAACTAGGAAGAGGGGAGGAAGAGGATAGGGCTGTAAGGAGGCAGATATTCTAGAGGAAGTAAGTTGGGAACTGTTTAAGCACAGGGCAACCTGAACTTGGTGGGGGGAGAAAATATCAAAAGAAGGGAGAAGAAAGTGTGAGAATAAAAGAGATGAAGAGCATGGAGATGTTCTCAAGACAAAAGAGGTTGGTTGGGATGGACTCCAAGAGAAAAAACACTTTTAAACCGACACAGAGAACATAGAGTGAAATCTTCCCATCACAGGACAATTGAGGCTGGTTGAGAGAATGTCTAGATTCTCAGACTAGCAAGGAAATTAAGGGTAGAATTAGGGTGTCATTGAGGAAAGCAGTTTCTCAAAAATGTTGCATTTGGTTGTGTGGGGTTTTTCTATGTCCTCTTTGAACACAGACGACCTAGACAGTTTGAACATGAACATTTTCAAAGTGTGTTGTAGAGATGAGTCTTCCTCTAAACATGCTAATGAAAGTGGTGAGAGGCAGGGATGGGGAAACAACATTTTCCATGTCCTAGTTTACTCTGATTTCTCAACTACATGGATTTTTAAAAAGCGATGTTCCCTAATCTGCATCAAAAGGATGCATTCCTTTGTGTGATAGGTAGTTTACATGCAGAAGCTGTTTTTCATTTTTGTAATAGTTTTCTGTCTTAAACAGAGTGCATACAAATAGTCATTCATGTTTTTAAACCTAAGAACTAAAAGAAAGAGCTTTGTAAGAATTAGAAATCAAGCTGCACATCTTTAATTCCACATTTATCTAAAATAATTTTGGAAAGTCATTTGGGTTTTTCTACATTTCCAAGATCTGCTTTGGTCAGGTGCTTCAGTCGGGACAGAGTGCATGCTTAGTATGTTCAAAGCCCTGGGTTCAACAATTCCTCCAGTGAACCTCAAAAAATATGTTTGAATTGTATTATTATATTGTAGTGGTGATTTTTTTTTCAGACTTTACGTCAATAGTTTCCTGTTAAAGTTGATTATAAACTAGGTTTTGTCGATAAATTTAAATCAGGATCCTTTTAAAGTGAGATTCCGGCTTTCTATAACTGAAATGATTATCAGAAAATGTTTTATATTAATAGAAATATCTACCTAATGGGATTAATATCTTTTACTTGGTATGGGTAATATTTACAAGATGATGAACAAGCCCAGTGATGAAATTATTGTACACTTCTTGTATTGTTCTCTACTTTGTACATAATTTCCTTCCTTCCTTCCTTCCTTCCTTCCTTCCTTCCTTCCTTCCTTCCTTTCTTACTTTCTTACTTTCTTTATTTTTGTACATTATTCCCAGTGTTGGGGACTGAACCCAGAAATATATATATGCTAGGAACGCATGCTACCACAAGCTATATCCCCAGCACATTTCCTTTTGTTTCTGAGACAGGATCTTGCTACATTGCCCACACTGATTAAGAATTCCTGGACTCCAGCAATCCCAATGCCTCAGCCTCTGGAGGGCTGGGACCACAGACCAACCCCACCATGCCCAGATTCATAGTGTTCTTTTGTTTCAGTTTTGCTTTTCATGTGACAGGGAAGAAGGGGGTTGGTTTGGTTTTTCTTCTTTTGCACTACTGGGGATTGAACCTAGGGACACTTTACCACTGAGCTACATCCCAAACCTTGTTAAATTTTATTTTGATACAGTCTTGCTAAATTGCCAAGGCCAACATCTAAATTGTGATCCTCTTGCCTCAGTCTCCTGAATAGCTGAGACTGCAGTTGTGTTGCACTGCACGTGGATTCATAACATTTGTTATTGAAATATTTATCTACATACTATGACTACTTATATATTCACATTTACTTACATTTGCTGCTTATTGCACACTTTTTGTTGATATACTTTCTCTGTCTATAGGTACTGATTAGAAATTCATTCAAAATCACCTTTAATTGTGGGCAGTGTTCTGCTAACAGCATTCACTAAATAAAGCAGAAACATTCATGTTCATAATGAAATACGTATCATAATGTAACATCATTTGTTACTAAAGTTGTAATGCTTTGACGCTGTTGTTTATCCAAATTTTCATTAGTATCTAGACACTCTCTGTAGTTCTGTGATATTTTCATTTTTGGGTTTCTGTCTTTCCAGAACTTACTATATCTTCCTCCATTTAATTCTTGTATAATATATCACTTTTCTTCATGGCTAAATTATGAATATTAAGATTATTGTAACCACCTTCCAGATGGGCAATGGGAAGCCCAGAAAGTTTAAGTAACTTTTTTTCTTCCAAGAAGCATTTCTTGAGAAACTTACTCTCAGGGAGTCATGTTGATGTAGAATGAGAATTCAGGAATGAATAGCAAAAACAATGACCACTTAAATTACCATCTAGATGGTACAAGTGAACTCAGGGCAATGGCATGCAACCTGCACAAGGAAAAGGAGACACTGAAGCAATCAGTGGAGATATCAATACTTTTTTCTATGAACAAGATAAAAAAAAATTGTGTTCTCTTAACTGCTGGTGTTTGTCTATAGAACAGAATCCTGTCAGGGAGTACCTTTCTATAAAGTGATACTGATTTTGAACAAGTTAATCATACTTCTCTGACTCCTGGTTTACACAATTTGCAGTTGATAATGTTACATGTTCTCTAACTTCTAAATGCCTAAGTTGAAAGGCGTCTTCATGAGTCAAAACTAGTGGCAGCTCAAAAGAAAGATAGGCCAGTGAGAAGGATGCTTGTAGGGAACAATGTGTGAACCAGACCAAGAGGGTCTTCTGTGCCCATTTGGAGGGAAAAGGCAGTTCATCAGAAGAGTACAAACAGGCTCCAACACTTGCAGCTATGCTAAATGGTTTGCTTCCCGGAGTATCCCAATGATTATTGATATTAGAGGCGTCCTTACTGCCACAACCTTAAGATAATTCCATTTCTCAAGTATTGTATCAATCTCTCAGTCTCATCAATTTTTTCATCACCCTTTTCCTTCCTACAGAAAATTTCCAGAATTCTTCTTTACTTGGAACTGCAAATTCTCTGCAGCTCTCTCTTCCTGTGGTGAGCAATGCAGCTTCCCTAACAAGAAGTGTCTGCAACTTGTCCAGAGCCTCTGCTCCAGTTGTCAGTTCAGCATGGCTGCTGCCCTCAAACTCAGGCACCTCCTTCCAGCCACTCATGGGCAGTGCCTACCTATATCAACATTCCAGCACAGCCATGTTTTCTGGGGTTACTGAAAAGCACCAGATTCCCATGGCTCCTGCCTCCTATCCAAATATTTTTCAGTGGGATATCATGGAAGGTGCTGAAAAGAAGTCATCATCACTCAGGGACTTTACTGTGACTGTCATTGACAAGGACACAGCAGTTCCTCCCATGTCTATGACAGCCCAATATGATACAACTTCAGAAGTCAATGCCATGGTCCCTGGGTATCCATCACTGTCTGCCAGGCTTGTCCAGGGTACACCATCTCAGATTATAAATCAGGAACACACCCTGTCACTTCCCTACCAAGAAGAAAACCAGTTCTACTACTATGATCAAAACACTGTGGGATCTCTGCTCTCTGGAGAACTTGGCCCCTACTGGCCATCCTATGGCTCTGTGTCATATTCAGGAAGTAGTGTCTCTGCCCCTCAAGCAGAAATGGTGATGGTGCTGAAGGAGGTTCGCCCCACAAATGTCCTACTATCAGTTTCCACCCCTGACATCTACTACTCTGTGTCCACTCAAGTGATCACAGAAACAAGTTTTCAAGGTGAGTCCAAACAGCAACAAGGGAAAGGAATAAGATGAACAATCAAAAGGAAGTTCAAATAGGCAGCTGGGAGCTGGGGGCCCACAGATCCATAGAATTGAAGTCCTGAAACTTTAACCCCTCTCCTTCTTCAGCACTCTACATATTCAGACTCTGTAAGATGAGAGTATAGGACACCATAGTGGCAATCCTCAATGCATTTAAGAGACCTCCAGGAGCACACTGAAAGAGGCTAAGTTTCATTGCCTTGATAGATCAGTACCCCATACCACCATATTATAAAAACATTTCCCTGATCTTGCTTTGGTCTCTTGGGGAGATACTTCAAACCTGACCATGGTAGTGACAGTATAATTTTCCTCAACTTACTCCAGGGCTTAATATTTGTAATCAGAGATCCTGTGTGAAGCAGGTGTTCCAAACTGTCCATTCATACATATTTTATGAGGAAGTGCTCCAACCTCTCCTAGTTAATGGTGTTAAGTGTTCATACACTATTGGGAAATAGAATTCAGAGGCCTGTCCATGTGATGCCCAGATTCATAAAATATTTTTGTGGTTCACATAGGAGGAAAGTGGGTTACTAACCAGACATGCTGCCATGAGGATGGCATGATGATGTTTCAGCCCAATGTATGACATCTAGTGATTCCCTGTATTAATGTTCAGCTCCTAGCGCCTGAAGGAGGCACTTAGGAGCTGATCATTACGAAGAGCTACAAAAAATGCCTTATCCACAGGTGGCAGTCTCCCTGATTATTGTGTTGCTATGTAGGGGGAGAATTCCACTTACCATCTTCCTTGGTTCCTTTGCAGTGATGGAAATTTCTCTAGGGAAGGGATTCAACCTTCCAGTCAGACATATTGTTTGCCACAACATCCAGAATTGCTCAACTCCTGCAATAGCAGAAATATCCAAAATACCCCAATACTTGAGAGCAACCCACCAACTGAAAATTGGAACACTTCAGTAGTAATTCCAGACCAGACCTCTACTAATTTCTTGACATTGCCTCCAACTCAAAGCCAGGAACAAACAGACAGGAACAGTTTGGATGTGATTGAAGCCATCCTTTCAAAGCCTCTGGATGCCTACCAGATGGCACTAGAGAACCCGAATCCTCCACTACTCCCTGGAGAGCCTTATATTCACCAACTTCTGGCCTCCATTGGTCCTCTGGACCAAGAGGAGATGACTCCTTCTGAACATGTCAATCTGGGAAAGAGAAGTCTGAGTCTTGAGTACCAAGACACACTTGAAAATGGGATTGAATCTACCAGTGCTTTTGCAGATATCACTGCACTGGTGGAGGATAATCATCTTCCCAAGGTCTTCAACTCCTTGAAAGACCTTGACCAACCTGAAAATCCCACAATCATAAACGTCAATGAGACCAGAGCCATTTGGTGACTCAGGAGCAGGAAAAAGGTGTCATAAAGAGTCCCTCTGATGCAGTTAGGAAGAACAAGCACAAAGCCTCGGAGCCTCCTGATGGACCTCCTAAGGCCAAAATGCATCAAAGCACCCAGAGTGCCCTTTAGAGGGAGAAGTCACTTGCAGTGATGCAGACAGTCATAGGGCTCCTGTGAACACAGCCAAGCATTCTAACAGCAAGCCTCAGAACGCTGCATCCAGCAGGAACAGCAAAGCGAAGGGCCAGGGGCAGGAAAAGAACAAAATGATCAGAGAGAACGACTCCAAAAAATCTGAAGAGAGTAAGCATCCAGGCAATAAGGTCAAGGCAGAAGAGAAGCCAATGGTTTCTAAGGCAAAGAGGAAGAGAAATCAACCTGACCTCAGCCAAGAGACCTTTAAAAAGCCTAGAAACTATCTAGGCATGCACATGCAGGTGTTTCACGCACTCGGGAAGAGGAATGAGAAGAAAACTGGGCTCTCTTCCACCAGGACTCTGGGAAACTCAATCAGTACCAAAGACCCCCGTCCTTGCCCAGGTGTGAAACCCTGGCTGGAGGTTAATGTTCCTGAGAAACCTCAAGGCAAAGCCCAGAAACCAGATATCAGTGCTGAAAAAGAGTGTCCATCTCTATCCCAGAATGAGCTTCCACCTCCTGGGAAGGTGAAAATGGTGCCTTTGCCTTTTCTGTCCCCAGAGAGACCTCAACCTCGACCTGTATGTCGGAGGGCACCACCTCTGGCCTCACGTAAACCCACTGGGGTACACCCTGTAGGGCCTGCTCCTAGTAGCTCAACTCAACCATTGGCAGTCAAGCAGTCCCGACCAGCAACTGCCAAGCCAGCTCAGCCAGTTTTATCCACCTCATTGCATTCTGGCTTGACTACTTCTACCCGACCTAGTGACACTCAGTCTGCTGCTTCTAGGCCTGCACCCTACAGAACATCATCATGCACTTCTGTCCAGCAGAACCCTCTGTCCACTGTTGTGAACAAGTTCCAGTCACAAGCACTGGAGCCTCAAATCAGGTATCTCCTCTAAGACTTTGCCTTACAACCAATTCCATGGAGGAAACCCAATGTTCCTGAGCCAGTCATGTCAACTCCCATCACGGAAAAGCAGAGGTCAGAGAGGGAAGCCATAAAGAAGAAGGCTCAAGAAGAGCGTGAGAATGCTCCCAAATACACTGCTTTGGGGAGAGTGCAGTATTTTATTGAGAGGGAAAGAGATAGGGAAATCGCTCACTACTATGGGTACACAATATAAGAACTGCTAAGAGTAATGGTGCCATGTGGCTACCAAATAGCTTCCTCACGTATCTAGATAGATACAAATTTATTTATTCTTATATGTTTTCAAAATTTAAAAATATTAAATGAAGAAGGGTAATAAGATTGGTTAGTATGTAAGTAATATAGAGGCCTTCTGGAAAAACTGAGATTTGTGGGATTATAAATAGGCCTTTTGGTACCATTGGGGACCCAATATGTGTTCCAGATATGATAGATAGATAGATTCAAATTATTTCATTCTGGTATAGTTTTAAATAGAAAGAAATTGAATAAAGCAATGTACCAGAAATGATTAATAGACCGGTAATAAGAGACTTTTTGGTACCAATTGAATACCAAAGAGTTTTTCACACTTATATATATTGATAGATAGGTAAAAATTTATTGATTAATATATTTTTAACAATTAATAAAATACAATAAATAAATGTAACAAAAGTGCTTAATAAGTAAGCAATGAAGAGGTCTTCTGATACTATCTGGGCACCACACAGGCATCCACATATATGTAGGTATAAGTGGTAGAAAACTATTTAATTTGATATATTTTCAAAATTCAAAAACTGAATAAAGAAATGTCATAGACTTGATTAATGAATAATATCGAGGCCTTCTGTTTCCACTTGAGTAGCAAATGCTTTTTCACATGTATATATATATAAATTCATTCAGTCTGATAAACTGTAACACTTAAAACTTGAATAAAGAATTGTCGTAGAATTAATGTATAAGTAATAAAGAGGACTTTTGAGTTTTGAATTGCTGTTACCTGTGCTTTCTTTGGGAGAGGTGGTGATCAAACCTGCATGAGAAGACAGGAACTGATATTTGGACAGTGAGAACAGGGGTAAAGGATAGGAAAGAAGGAATATGATCCAGCACTAGGAAGGGGAAAAGAAGAGAGATTTTTCAACTTATAAGAAGAATCAGGAATGGGTAAAATGGCTGAAGTAAGACACAAAATTTGAGGTTAGGCTTAAAAGTCCAAAATCCAAAACAAAGTGAAAATGGCAGAAGATGGGTTCAGGTTGACCAGGAGAAATGCAAAACGCCCTCATGGAGAATGGCCTAGGTCTTATGATCTACCAGAAAGACATTTTAGAAAATAAGACTCAGGGTACATCTTCCTGCAGGTTTGGGTCACCTAAGATCATGGCTGGAGAAGGTGAATACAAAACGTGGGGGAGTCTACCAGGGGTGTGGCAAGGGTTCACAGTTATCCTGAGGGCAGCTGATAACCTGGGACCTAGCCAAGTGAACGGCAGCAGCATGAAGCCCACCCTGAACATGGCCTGGAATAAATCATCATTTACTCAACACCCATGAACCAGGGCAGCAGAGATGCACTACTTCAATTAGCCTTCAAGCACCAAGGCCAGTATCGCTGTGCCACTCTACTAATGATCTAGTGCTATACGATCAAATTGAATGCAGACTAGCAAGGCCTCCATTTGAGGACTAAGACCTCAAATCCTCCATGATATCAACTGCCCGCAGTCAGCCAGCCTGGCTTTCAGAACACAGCATCCCGACATTACCGGTGCTGAGATCACACTTCAAAACGAGGATAAATAATAAACTGAGGGGCCTGTCAGCAGCTCCTCCACCGATTCTGGACGTGCCGCCATCAGAGACCAATACCGTCAACCGAAGCTCAGGAGAAAAATCAGCTCTTGGCGTCCATCCCCACCCACTGCGAGCAGACAGTGCGCAGGCACGGGGTCTGTTGGGGCCGCTGGTGCTGCCAGCCAATAGCCACTGGACCCAGAAGCTCAACTGTGCGCAGTTTCTTCTGGAGGCCAGAGTCCTGGGGAGAATGTGCCCTGGGAGAGGGTGAGGGACAGTGGGGGAGAGTAGGAAAGGAATGGAGTAGCGCAAGAAGATGATGGAGGCAGCGGTTCATAACCATGCAAATATTACTAATTTACATTTTAAAGATTATTCCTGTAGATATAATTTACATAACAAAATTCATCATCCAAATTGTGCAATTCAGTGGCATTTAGTCATTTCTCGAGGTTGTGTGACCATCGCCACTATCCAATTCGTAACATTTTCGTAATCCCACAAAGAAACGCTTCTAAGTGTTTGAGGACATTCCCATTCCCTCCTCACCAGGGCCCCAGGCAACCACTCCTCTCTCTGGTGTTGCCTTTTCTGGACATTTCATATAAAAGGAATCAAACAATATTTGACCCTTTATACTTGGCTTCTTTCAGTTAGAAGACTGTTTTCAAGGATTATCCATGTTGCAAAGTGTGAGTCCTTCGTCCCTGTTTAAGATTGCCTATGATTGTCCTGTATGGAAAGACCACATTTGTTTATATGAATATATTACAAGTTGAACTCCACATCATGTACAACCACAGGGATGGGAAGTTGTACTCCATGTACATAATATGTCAAAATACCTTCTACAATCATGTATAACAAAGAGATCATTTTTTTAATTTTTATAATTAGAAGTACAAATGTTAGTGTGTGCTTATAAGCCAATTTATGAAATAAATGTGTGAATGAAGTATAACATGATAAAATCCCTCACCCGAAATGCACTATATAACCCTAAAATTCCTTTGTCTTTTTAACTCTTTTTTATAATTCTCAACCTTGAGTTTGGAACTTTAAACCAAAAAAGGTTTGAATTATTAGGAAATAATTTATGTAACTAATAGCTAAGTAGCAGGAAACAAAGGAACAACATATGTCTCTAATTCAACTGGTTCCTCATGTATACATTTAATATTACTATTGACAAACACACATATTAAAGATCTTTCCATACATGCTCACCAATTTGTTTTGCAGTGTCATTTTTCTTGCTGACAGGAGACCAGTCTTTAAAGAAACTATAGGTAGTGCTCCAACCATAGATTAATTTGCATGTTATTTTTTTTCAAGTATACTTATTGTTTATTGCATTCCCTCATTTGCTTTGAACAATATAATATTTGTTTTTCTATGTAGCTGTGGATAGAACACAAAAATATTATTCTTATTGAAGAAGACACACAATATAATGTGTCCTGCTTCTCAGGAAGAGGCCAGATGGGAAATGGCTTGGGGATGCAGGACACAATCCACCAGGGATCACAGAATATCACAGTATAATCCAATGTTGTAAAAGTCAGAAAATGAGTCAGGGACAAAGACCCCAAAGAAGAGTATCAGGAGAGCAATATTTGGAGATGATCTGCATTCTACCCTGGGGACACAAGACAGAACCACACCCAGGTGCCACAGTGGTAACAGACTGTCTGGTGGTGGCTTTGGACCACCTGGCATTTTAAGCAGCAGTGGGGAATGGGGCGTGCTCAGTATGTCTCATCACCACATGTGATAACCTAATTAAATTCCTTCCACCTCAGTGATGACCAAGATACAAGGTGTTTTCCTTCCCTTTGGAAGAAGTGTGTGGAGTGGGAGGGAAGGGGTCAGTACTGGTGTTCAAGGGCTGAAGGCAGAGGGTAAGGACGGGGCTTATTTCTCAGGATAATAGTGTTCATTTGCATGCTAGACAGTACAAAGAATTTAAAATAAAGGAAGGATAAATTCTAAGTAATTAGGCTAAGGAAAGGGAAAGGTAGTAATACAAATAACTCATTAATTTTATCCTAAGGAATTGACCCACTTAGCATTGGACAATAATTAGTGCTGAGACGTTTGTAAATCTATTTTAATCATACTTTTCAGAATGTTCAGGGTGAACATTTTTCCATACATATCTTTCATAAGATTTTAACAATGCAATGTTATGGTTTCACTGTAGCCTTCTTCTGAAGGGACAAGTATACCAGGTAATTCCAACTTGAAGTGAAAAAGAACATCATTTGCAAGCAATAATAATGTACAGGCTCACAAGGCTCCAATGCTTTTGAGACCTTTCCCTATGTTTAAACCAGTTCATCCCATCTTTTTCTTTCCTAGTATTTACTTTTCAAATTCTGTCACTTTAATATTCCCAATAGGTTCACAGCAAACATTTTACCAGTGTGAACAATTTCTCTTTAGTATTCATTCCATTTCTGCTTTCAGAGCACCCCAAACCTTAGGAATGTTCTAGATAGGCTGTTGTAGCATTGCAATGCATGCAGGGAAAGCCTTCATCTCCCAAGACAAATGTTTCCAGGTGCTGGCTGCAGACAGGGAGGTGTTTTTATCATTCCTAAAATACCATTGTCTAAGAGTTCTTCGAAGTAAATCCTCTCCAGATGCTGCCCACAGAACCCTGACCCAAGAAAGGTCAAATTTCTGAGTGTCCAAGAAAACTGTTATGCTCACTAGACCACACCTCAAAATAACTTATATAAACCCTGGCTCTTTCTTTGTTCAGTGGCTCATTTTCCACCAGCAAAGTGGGTCCATCAGTGACCCCATTCCTGAGTAAAGGCTTTTGGCTGATTTTTGAAGTTTCCATCCACCAGTCTCCTCACTGCTGCTTAAAAATGAGGACAGGGTGTCAGAAGTCACCACCAGTCTACTACCACAGTGGCACTTGGCTGTGCCTCTGTTATCTATCCCCACAGTAGAAGACAGATTGTGACGGTTTGACATATTTGACTCCGTGGAAATGTTATAGGCCAGGCTATATGGCAAGAACTAAACAGACTGCATTTTACCTTGAGAATCCGTGTTATGCAGGAAATGCTTCTCCCATTGGAACACCCTGCCTTTGTACCCATCAACAGTTGCTTAGACATGACGTTTGGCAACACAAAATGACAATTCTTGTATGATGAAAAATTGCTCCTTTTGATTCCTGTTTTCCTAAAGAATGTATCATGTCAACATTGACGTCAACAGTGATTGTCTAGATGTTAGTAACCATTTTTAATGTGCACCTACCTAAGGTCATTTTGTCCTACTTCCCCCTTCTGCTAATTTTAGGTCTCATGATGTTAGTTGGTAATTTTAAATCATAGCAAGAGACACTTATGATTGATGACATATGGTATAAAAATTCCTGAAACTCTGTGGTCAGGGCTGTTCTCCCAATAGCCATTTTTGGGGCATTGGGTGAGAGAGTCAAATGAACAACTAATAAAGTCTCTCAGATATGGACATCTCAGTGGTGATTGGTCTTTTCTTAGGTTGTATCCCATAGAAAGGTCATCTCCAAATCTTGCTCTGGGGACAACTTTGTTTGGGGTCTTCATCCCTGGCTCATTTTCTGACTTTTACAACAGTGGATTATATTGTGAAACTCTGTGATCCCTGGTGGCTTGTGTCCTGGGTCCCCAATCCCGCTGCCATCTGGCCTCTTCTGGAGAAGCAGCACACATTGTATTAACTTGTGTCTTTTTCAATAAGGATAATGTCTTTGTGTTCTATCCAAAGCTACATAGAAAAAGATAAATATTATATTGATAATGCAAATGAAGGAAGGCAATAAAGACTAAATATACTTGGAAAAAAAATATGGAACTGGATTCTGCAGGACTTTATTGGCCATGGAAAGGACTTTGCATTTTATCTTGACAGAAATAGAAAGCCATTGAAAAGTAAAGTGAAATTATGACCTAAACTTGTATTTTTAAAATATGAGTGTTGGTTGTTGTGTGGTAATTGGTGAACATGTGCTCAAAGAAGGCAGGAAAAGCAGCTAGGAAACTCTTTTCAGCAATTCAGGAGAAGGCTAGTGTTTCAGATTAGTGAAGCATGGCAGCATGGGGAGAGGCACATGGATTTGCTAAATGGAGATGGAGTCCAGAGGATGTACTCATAGTCTGGGGAAAAGATGCTATCATGGTTGACCACAGGTTTTTGCCTTGAGCAACTTGGTAGTCCATTTCCGGAGTGTGTGTCAAAAGGGATTGAAGAGCTGAGTCAACCTTAATCCTAGATAATCAGGAGGCTGAGGCAGGAGGACTGTAAATTCAAGGCCAGCCTGGACAACTTACTGAGACACTGTGTCTGAAATATATAAATACTACATATACATAAAACAGAATTTCAAAATAAAATGGAGATGTAGTTCAGTGATAGTGCCCCTGGATTCTTGGGATTTTTTTTTATGTTTTTTGTTTGTTTGTTTGTTTGACATGTAAAATTTGGGATGCATATGAGATGTTCAGGCAGAAATGTCAATAGGAGGTTGAATGTACCAGTCTGACTAAACTCAAAGGAGAGAACCGGGCTGAAAATGTAAATATGGGTGACCTCAAAATGCAGATGATTATGAAGCCATGAGAATGATTGAGCCCATCTAGTGAAAGTGTTCCTAACCTGGGGTCCAGGAAACTTTCAGGGTTCATGGATAGAATTGAGGAGGACCATGAAGTTGGATGAGGAAAATGAATCTTATTTTTCCTATCCACCAACTGACATTTAGCATTTTTTCCCATGTTTATTGCAGTTGGTGGATAGGAAAAATAAGAATCATTTTCCTCATCCAACTATTTCTAAGTTTGTCACCAATAGAAATCAAGATATTTTTGTATCATATTACAATTGTTCTGATATCCCAAAAGAGCATCTACATTGATCACTACTTCAGAATTATGGTATAGTATTATTAAACCAAAGACTAGATCCTGTTATGGAATGTGTTAGTAAATTCATTCATGTTTGGTTATACATAAAGCTGAAAGTATTGGGACTTTACCTGTTAGAACACTGGTATAAGGTGGTTGGGTAGAAATGGGTGGGGCCTGTATCCCATCAGTATAATGGTACCAAGGGAAGCATGGATCATGTGTTGGAAAATCAAACTAGCACAGGAGTATGTTTTGGAAATCTCTCTTTCCCTGGGAAGCCTTTCTTCTGAGGTGTGAAGTGTTGGCCGAAATCTTTTTCTCCCTTTGCAGGAGAAGGAAGTGGAGGAATTTGCTGGGAACATGGCTATTCAGCAAGAGCTAGAACAGTAAGGACAGAGGATAGCACAGCAGAAGCAGCAACACTGGAACAGGAACAGTTCCATGCCTTTGAGGAAAGGATCTGGAACCAGGAACTTGAAAAAGAGTGACTGGAAATTGTACAGGAATTTGAGAAGGTAGACGCTGGCCTAGGTGGCCCAGTGGTGCCTGACTTGGAAAAGCCCTCCTTAGATGTGTTCCCCACCTCATCTGTGTCATCCACACAGCCTTCAGACTGTAACACACTGCAAGGTCAGCTAAGCCACCAGTGGTGGACAGGTCCTTGAGACCTGGAGCACTGAGCAACTCCAAAAGTAGGAAGTCTGTTTGCTTTTGCCTCTTCCATTTTTCCTACCACAGTATCATTCCCAGGGATTCAGCGTGGGAGAGCCTCTGTGATCCCACTTACCAGTCTTTGCTCACAGAACCCCCTAGGACAATGGCTGCCATAGTCCATTCTGTCACACTGGCTATCTTGTGAGAGGCCTTTGTTTAAGTCATACAATTTACCTGAAGCCAGGTCAGTTTTCTGAAAAACCGGCACTATCCCTGAATGTCAAACCCTCAGCTTTTAAAGTCATCCAGAGATTTAAAATGTTCAGTTAATTAGAGACCACAATTGGATTTTTGTAAAAAATGATCCTAAAATGTGCAGAACTATGGTGCAATTCAATGATTGACTTTAAAAAAAAATAAATAAGAATAAAAAGGCTACTGAATCTGTTTTCCCTGAAAGCATTCCTGATTCTTAAGGAGCTTGGTCAAGGTAAACATCCTGTATAGTGGGTGATAACTCAGTTCAACCATAGAAAATACTGGCAGTCTTTTCTCCTGTCATCAGTAATGAGCAAGCAAGAAAATAGGAATGGGGTAAGATGATGAGTCCATCTTGATCACTAGAGGAATTTGTGGAGGGCAGGAATTGACTTTCAAGTCATTATTAAAGAAGTCAGCTTTGAGCGAAATCCATTAACAAATACAATGTAAGAAGGGAAGGAAGGGTGGGCTGTGAGGTCTGACCTTTTGACTTCCACCCCCATTTACCAGGCAGTCTTACCTCTCACTATTGTTCCTTCCTAGTAGTCTAGGTTCAGGAAATTGAACTGTCATGTTCCCAGATATTCCCTCCACTGCCTTATCCAATGAGGTTTGTTAACATTTCCCTTTTACCTAAACTGTTCCTACCTTCCCATCTCTTCTTGAAGTCTTTCCAGTTCCTTTCCCTTCAATCAGATTGATTCAGTTATCTGTAAAACACCCAGAGCACTTTTTATCTGCAATACAGGTTAGCTCATTTACCTGATTGTGTAGTCAATGGTCAATAACTTGATTTTCACTTCCTCCAAGTAAGGACCTGAGTCTTGTTTGGATCTGACTCACATTTGTGTTCCCTGTTGACTGAGCACATTATCTACATGGTATGCATTTAGTAGGTGAATTTATTGAACTGAAAGGACTGTGCCAAACCTTAACCCATCATTCATAGATGTTATCAGACCACTGATTAACTGTGCATCTCGTGTTCTGACTTTGTCACCTCTCTGGCAGTTTAGAACTTGAAGTTGAATGTGCAGAAATAGAATATACTTGATAACTTCTTTTCTTAATATGAAATACAGCTGTGAAAGTTGCTTCCTAGGTTTAGCTTGGCTTTCTCCTAGGGTTTCTCCATGGTGTCCAGGAACTGGGTCCATTCTTGGCATCCTGAGGAATTTTAGAGGGCTTAGACTGTTTTATGTTATTTTAGGGAGTTGGGGTTGGGATTTAAACATCCTTCTAAATAATAAATTGAGAACTAAATAACTTCCTAAGTCATTTTCCATTATGAGGACTACATTACTTTATGACTCCTTGAAAGTCATACTCTATTATTCTTATGAGTTCAAAGAGAGATGAAAAAGAAAATGTTCAGTTGCAAAGGGGAGTCATTTTTTAATCCCTCTTTTTAGATTATGGAACCGAATATCTAAATTTCTTAGAAAGGTTTGGGAGAGGAGTAGTATACCCTTGTTTTACCTTGAAAAATCCACTCTTGAGGTATCAAGAACATGAACTCAAGTGCAACATTTCCTACAAGTCAGATATAGATGACACACAAGGTACAATTCATGCTTCTCCAGCTGCAAACCTGTGAAATGTATAAGTTCCATGCTTCCAACATACAATGTTGGAACAGGTGTAGAACAGTCAGTCCCATTTCAAAGGGAGAAACAAATGAAGAACTGAGTGATTACAGCAGGGTTGCTTGGTAGTGCATGCCTGCAATCCCACTACATGGGAAGAATCGTAAGTTGAAGGCCAGCTTTGGCAACATACAAGCAAAACATGAGGAAACAACATTAAGTCTTAATATTGGAGAAGAATCTCTTTGGATTCCATGTCCTGCATCCTGGGTACACGAGGACAAGGGGTGGACCAACAAGGACTCAGAAAGCCCATTCCTATGTTATCTGCTGGGCTCAGTGCACCCAGAGTTCTCATGAGTTGGGGTTCTATGCCCAGATTGTCCAGAATGGACTGATGGCTCTATCATTCTGGGTCTTGAGGCACTGCCCCACTCCTACAATGCCAAATGCCTTGGCACTTTGTGGCAGTGCCAAGGCATTGCCACAAAGGGGACTCTCTTTGGTGACTCTGATCCTATCCCAAGTCTCTGAACAGGCCCTCAGGCTGCCGGCAACATACTGTGAAATCCAGATAGAGACCACATGGCCCCACAACTCTAAGGGAAATTGGTTATATGAATATGGAGGCTGAGAAGTTCCACAAAAGTATTTTTGCTAGATGAACACCCTGGAATGCTGATCATGTGTCTCAGTCCACATCCAAAATCTTCAGAACCAGGGAAGCTAAGGGCATAATTCTCAGATTGAGTCCAAGACCTAGGATCCTGGAGCCACTGGTGCAAGTCTTAGAGACCAGAGTCTAGACCACCAGTCTTGAATTCCAAAGCCTGGAAAAAAAGAGTGCATTTTCTCTGCCTTTGTTGTGTTTCTGTCTGGGCCCCAGCTGTCTGCATGGTGGCCATGCATATTGAGGGCAGATCTTCCCCACTCAGTCTGGAGAACCACACATCAGGTTCCTTCAGAAAACCTCTAAAGTCTCACCCAGAAATAACTCCTTACAAGTATGTACTCCTTAATGCAGTCAGGCTGTCACATCTCCTAATCAGCTGCGGCCACAGACTGGAGAAGAGACTTTGCAATACTTTTTAGATGTGACTAGAATGAGAAGCCCACTCAATGTCTGAAGCTGGGGGGATTCTAGTGTCTTAGCATTGTTCTCTCAATGGTACCAGCAGTGAGATCTGCTTGGAATGATTCAGCCTCATGGTCTCAGTCTTTTCATTCTCCGTTACAGTTCCTCCAATTGATGGATTGCACTGTGTGGTGGTGCCTGGGAGGCTGTGTCCTCAGTTTCTCCACTCAGCCAGGGCCAACACTGCTTGCCAACTAGAAACATGTGGAATGTTCTGTGAAAAACTGGTAAAAATGTAAAGAAAAACAATAACAATTAAAAAAAAAAAAGCAAACTCTTTCCTGAACTGAGATGATTACTTGTTCCTTGACCTCCCATGACTCTCAGAGAATATGTTCAGAATCAGTTTCTATTTGTATCTAATCCTCCACAGATAGAATCATGGACCTTACAGTACAGTAGCTTTGGAACTGTTGACTCTGCATTTGGTTGCTTTACAGACTCCCTTGAATTGAACTGATTATTGATAAGGTAAGAAACACCAAACTCTAAAGTTAGTAGGAAGATCTAGCCACTGCCTATACCACCATGTTCTGAGCACCTACTGTGTGGTAGGGCTGAGGAGTATAAAATATATGTAAAGCACATAGTTTATGGTCACAAAAAGTGTCCAATCACATTGGCGAGAGTGGAGTCATGCACTGAAAAATAGATAGCATTCTGAGTGTATGTTCCACACAAGTACTAGGAATTTTGAAGGAGAAAGAGCACTGAATGGAGGCTCTTCAGGAACCATTGCTAACAGCTAAATGAATTCATGAATGAAGTGGAACAGACTTAATGAGTTTAATGGTGAACTTAACAGTGGAAGGAAACTGCTTTAGACATGAGCAAAGTAAGAGAAATGGTACTCCAGTTGGAGCTTGTCAAGAACCACGAATACACTGCAACAGGGCTGTGGTGTTTATCCAAGCTGCGCAACAGGGGGGGCTCTGGGGTTGTTCTCAACATCTCTGGTTTTAAAGAGCTCCCAGAATTGCACATTAGCAGCCAAAGTTGTGATCCACTGAGGCAAGGGATTCAGGGAGCACAAAAGAGACTCATGCTGTGATAGGAAGTACCTATGCTTGTGTAGATGTTTTGAGTTTCCACAGTGAGGTTGCAGGTGTGCACGAAAATTGTGACAAGCTATTTTGTCCTTTCACAAATGAGGAATGAATTTCCCATTACCTATATTGTCATCCCCAAGCAAAGTTCCAGTCTGATTATTGTAACACAGAGAACGAAGAACTTTTACTCATACAGGATCAGCAGGGTCTCATCAATCTGGGCAGGATTCACGTAAGCAAATCTGAGCTCTCTGAGGGTTTGTCTCCTCTTCTCTTTTTGTGTTATAAACACTGCTTGATTCTTGCTTTGAATGGATTGTACCAGGATTATTTATTATTTTCCCCTACTTGGATACATTTCTTAGTATTCTTCAGTGCTTGTACTAAGAAATTGGCAAGAATTTCCAGAACCTCTGACAGTGGTGTTATTCAACTACTCTCCACCCTCTAAATGGAAAATGGAATTCTCACTCAGTTATTCCTGCACTAAATTCTTGTAGCTACACTAAAGTATATGGAAAAAAAGAGATAATTCTTTCTGATTGTCTGTTGTAGTAGATCATTTCCACTGGAACAGCTTCAAAACTTCCCTCAACTCTTACAAAACATCCATTGCTTAGTGTTGCCTTCTCAGATGGGCTCAGTGCTGAACACCTCATTGCTACTTCACTCTATTAACTGTGACACACATGAGTCAACTGTCCCTGAGGCTCTATCACTAGTTGAGTCAAACATTACAAGAAGAATGGTATAACTGGAATAATATTGAACATGCATAAGACATTGCCAACTTCCTGGACACTCTCATTGGGACATAGTGCTTACTACACAAGGGGTTTTAACCTGTGAAGCATTGCAGTATAAAAGCCTTCCTCTCCGGGATGGCCTCTGTTGTAGGTCACAATTCCTTCAGCTTGTGAGCTGGACTCCTTTTGTAGTTTCTCAGTGGTGAAGCCTTTTTTTTGACCATCTAGCACAGTTCTTCTTTACATCAACTATTTCTTTCAAGTGTATTGTTCTTCAGAGTCAGAAAGAGGTACTGGAGAATTGGCTGCTGTGGCTTTCTGTGGACATTCACATGAAGCCTCTGACAAGCAGTCCTGTACAGACAACTTTGGGTGGACCATGACCTCTGTCCAAACTGATTCACTAAGTAGGATGACTGTGCACTACTGCCATGTGATTGGAGAGTAACAGTACTTTCTTGTTGCACTTCATTTGTGGATTTGTATGAGAAGTATGTGACAGATATGTAAATTATAACCGTCCATTAGTGGTATCATTTGCTCCGTGGACCTCCAACTCTGCATTCCTCTCCTGGATACCAGAATATTAAACCAACTCTGATATAGGATGCACAAGTATTGTTTAAATTTGATGCTGCTAAGAAAATTGACCTGGTACAAAAGGCAAAATCAGAGTTCACTTTTAGCAGCAAGACCTATCAATAATTTTATCACTAATTGATAACCAGTTGGTTGCCTGTGGACATACAAACCCTTTGAGAAAGGAACATATTCTGACCTCCAGTCCTAGAAAAAGCTGGAGTAGTGGAGTACAAAAACTGTTTAAATTTAGTCTAACACCGTTCTCTTTTAGCCTATGCTGCTTCCATGTTGCTTCAGGAAAGCCCAAAGGAAAGGACAATAACCATGAACTCTACTCAGGGGAAGAAATGGAGCTGGTATTTGCAGTATTTATTCTTTGAGAGGTTACAAAGCTTGAAACATTTCATACGACGTAATACTCATCATTCTTCTGTCCCATGATCAGAGCTGTCCCATTATCAGAGAGCAGAACCACCATGATAATTATTAAGTGAATGTTGACATACAAACCAAACACACCAGACTAAATTCCTTCCTCAGGCTATAGAGGCCAAGGACCTCAACTTTTGTCTTCCTATTCATTTCACTAGCAGACACCATCAAGGACTACTCAGAATAGCCTCCTGTCCTGGGTGCTAGAGGCCTTTCTGTGGCCCACTATATTTTGTCAGGTAAATTTTTAGCTTAATGGTGAAAAATGGCCTCTTTGTCATGCTCTGCCTTCCACCAAACTATACGTGGAGAGACACATCTGCTTTGTGGTGGGATCTGTCACATTTTTGTATACTAGGAGCTGCACTGATAGAAGAGAGCAGGTATATATAGGGTGAGTTAATGCACAGACACACTCATGCAGAATACTCTGCTGGCTCTGTGAAAACTGTGGATATTGCCATTTTTTCCTATGTGGACAAGAGCAGCACTACCAGATTAATAGGATACAGCACATATGACTCTAAGAGCCCTGAGTAGCTGAGGGCCTCCAGGGCCTCCACTGGGAGGAATTTGTTGAGGGAAGGAAGAAGAAGGGATTGCAGGAGTAATCAAGACTTTTTTGTTCATACTGATACAATTTCATTTAACTAATTGTGTATATGTGTATGCATATATCTACTTTTTAAATGTTCAGGTCTTAGTAAACTAACTGCAACACTACTTTGAGAAGTTATTCTGAAGCTTTTGTTGAATTTCATATTAAACTATCTTGTTGAAAATATAAATTTTGGGGGCTGGGGTTGTAGCTTAGCAGGAGAGCGCTTTAGCCTGTGTCGGCACTGGGATCAAATTTCAGCATGGCCAATAAATAAATGAATAATGTCCATCAAGAACTAAAAAAAAAAAATTTTAATATGGATTTTTGTTCCAGTGTTACTGAATAGGGCTACTCTTAATAAAATTCATGTCATTTGAAATGAATTTTTCATTGTATTGAAGGGTACATTATTTTTTTAAATTTATTTGATTTTGATTCATTGAACACAAATGGAGTACAGCTATTGTTATTCTGGTTGTACACAAAGTAGAGTCACACCATCTGTGCATTCATACATGTACACAGGGCAATGATGTCTGTCACACATTCTGTTATTCTTACACCCCAACCCAACCCCAACCTTCCCTTGCCTCTATGCTATCTATCCTTCCTCCATTCTTGCCACCCTTCCACCCAGCATTATGCAAATGGAATATTACTCAGCAATAAAGAAGAAAAAAATTATGGCATTTGCAGGTAAATGGATGATGTAGGAGACTGCTATGCTAACTGAGATTAGCCAGTCCCAAAAATCAAAAGGCTGAATGGTCTCTCTGATAAAAATGAAAAATTGGATTTTGAATATTGTGTATAAGAAAAATATGTGTTTGAGAGCATATGTGTCAATTACCGTGATGATTTTACATTGTATCTATATACATATGTATTGAAACATCACACTGTACACTATAAATATGTACAATTATATATCAATTAGTATGTTTTAAATCAAATAATAAAAAATTCGGTTCCTCAAAAATAAGGAGAAGAAAAAAGAAGCTGAACTATGTAGGTAGTCACCATGTTGTATAAAAAATATTTTAAGAAAAACAAGAAGGAAATTATCGGTCTCTTCACATACTTGTATTGCATTTACTTGTTTAAAATGATGGAAAGAAATAGCCTTAGTTTTTGAGAAGTTCAACTGTACCCCTCATTGTTGTGAATACCTTTTACTTGAAAAACAGTTTGGGGCCAGCTGTTGAGAATTCCCATCATGGCTGTACCTTTCCTCATGGACCAGACATGAGTGTCCCTGCTCACCAAGAGTTCTCTGGCTCCTTTTCTCTTCTCAGATGCATCACACACAGACCACCTTTCTCTCCACACACTCACGGTTCCTACCAGATGATGCTGCCAGAGTCCATAGCTATTGTCTGCTCCCTGAAGTTTCACGTGTGACTACACAGGGAGGCTGGAGCAAATAAGTCTCAGAGCAAAAGATCTTTAAACGTGAGATTTGTTCTTTATAAAATATATAGGTAGTAGCATTAACTGGCTGCTATCTAAAATGCTTCTTGAAAGCCCCATATTCTGATAAACCTATGGTGCTTATTTTAAAAGATATAAGCAATAGTTTTATTGCTCTTCTAAGACAAGTCCAGAGGACCCAGGCACAGTGGAACATGTCTGTAATCCCAGCAACTTGGGAGACTAAGACAGGAGGATTGACCCTCAGTAATGTAGTGAGAACTATCTAAAATGACAAATGACATGGGTGGGTATACATGGATGTAGCCCAGTAGTAAAGTACCCTTGGGTTCAATACCCACTACCAAAATAAAATGAAATGAAATAAAATAAAATAAAATAAAATAAAATAAAATAAAAAATTCCACAAGAAGGGGCTGGGGATATAGATAGCTTAGTTGGTAGACTACTTGCCTCATAAGCACAAGGCCCTGGGTTCAATTGCCAACACTGTAAAAAGAAAAAAAAAGATCCACAAAAACTTTAGAGTGTTTGACTTGAAGTGATAGGAGTTCCAAGAGTTCAATGTTGTATTAAAGAATTTCAAACTTTTGCTGAGTGGGTGGAGCTCAGTGGTAGAGCACTTGCATGCAGGAGTGAGGACCTAGGAACCATGCCTGGCACCACAAAAAGACACACAAAAGTTCAAAACCAAACTCATTATATCAGTGTTATTTCTTTTTCATTCCAAATCCTGTTATTTAGCATGAGTTCTCCCAGCAACACCAATGTGGTAGCAGTGATGAATCATTCTGTAACTACACTTCATTCACCAGAGAAGAGACTTGCAAGTCACCATACTATAGAAGCTGTCTCAGAATGACCTTGCTTCTGCTGTGTGTGAGAGGGCATGGCTGGCCTGTGTGTGTGTGTGAGAAAGAGAGAAGCTGAGGAACACCTTTGCTTACCTCTGAATTTACCTTTTCTTATATGAGAACTGGATTTTTAAAAAAATAACTGACCATGGACTAGAGGAGATTTCTTCATGTCTCCAGAACAGATTTCATCCACACAGCGAGGATCCACCTGTTTTGCCTATGTGTCTGCTGTAGAAGAACCTGGAACTGTACTTCAGGCAAGAATCAGGGCAGATGAGGCACATTGTCCTGTCTGGCCCACATCAAAGATCTGCCTTGTCACTTATCTTTCCAGATCTCTGTAATAAGGACAGACATGGGAAGCAGTGTGAGAAGGAAACAGATTTGAATCTTACCTCTGATACTTCATGCCTATATGTCTTTGAGGCTACTTACCCTTCCTGGACCTCAACTTTCTTATCAGAAAATTGAGGATAAAAATAATAAAACATGTTTATAGGCTTATTGAGAAGATTAAAGGAAGTAGATGCTGGAGGTGAAACTTACTAGGAGATCATGTTTTAGCATGCCTAAGGCCCTGAATTCAATCCCCAGCAACACATACACAAAAAAAGTAAATTGCAGGAAGTATCTAATACAGTAGCTGGCTAATGAAATCTTAGTTTTGTTCTTTATCAATGTCAACTGCTATGCCCATACTTTGGTAAGACATTTGAATGCAAAGGAGAAAAGTGCCTAAAAGGCTAATTAAGTATACTTGATCTGCAATTTTGCTCAGATAGAGGGTAAGTGAAAAGCCTATAGTTCAGAAGTTAATCGGAAAGTATCAGCATGAACCCAAGCTTTCACATTATAAACACCTCCCCCCCCCCACACACAAGCATATTTCCACAGAAAAAGCCTAGGAACATAGTCACCCTGGAAGCAGTGCATGTCTCTAGCACTCAGACGCAGTCTCTAAGTATCATTCCCACTAAAAGGAATCTAAGTACCTTGGTAAAATGGCTGATTCAGGCCAGGGCAAAAAATGTACAAGATGAACCTAAAAGATGTCCGTCTTTTATATCAATAGCAAAAATAGTGAACAAAGATTATTAAGGTTGTTTCAAAATGTCTTGACACCAATCTGACAAGCTTCAGCCATCCAAAGATAGGACTGTAACTTGTACCTCAGTAACTAAAACAATGCCATGGAGTTCATCATGATATAGGAAATAAATTAATTAAACAAAATCCTACTGGTCCATCTCATTATTGTAGAAACACACATAAAAGGAAAGAATCATGCCTATACAATCTGGCCTCTAGCTGATAAGGGGAAGCTTCTCTTTATAGAAAAATCCACAGTTAATCAAGGAAGAAAGAATTATGGATCTTTCCATTTTTTGAAGTCTCAAAAGAATTGATGGACCAACATCAGGAACTGCTAACATCATAGAAAAAGATAACCGATAACCACTCATTTATAAGCTGCCTCAGGGAAGAACAAATACATCATCACTTCCGAAACTTTCTAGACAAAAAGAGAAAAATATCAAGTCTGAATATGATCAAGCTAGATCCAACTACCAATTTGCAGACAGTCAAGGACTAGAAAAAATATTAACAACACATGGGAATGCAATTATCAAAATCTACATAGCACAAACACTACCTGATTAATGCATAAATTTCAAGGGGCAGCTAGTGAGGGTTATAGAGACATGGAAGGGAATTTGTAGATTAAATAAGACTTAAGAGACAACAACTAAATGCAACATGACAATATGTTATGACATTTAGAAGCTAATTGCAAGTTTGAGAACTGATGGGATTTGTGCCAATCAAGAACTGATATAAAAAAATAAAAGTATATATATTTTACATATACATACCAATGAGGTAGAGTAAAATTATATGACATCAGATATTTGCTTTGAAATACTACACAATGTGGTGAAACAGGTAGGGGTACACATGAAACAAGGCAGCCATCAGTTGATAAACATTAAAGCTGAAGGCATTAGTGGGTATACAATAAACACCTATAAGTATTATGTCACTCTGCATCTGTCTGACAATTTGGACAACAGCTTCAAAACAACAAGATGACACTGGAAAAGTGCAGTAATTTCTCATGACATCAAACACAACCACCATGTGACCCAGCAATTCTACTCCTAGGCAGACATCTAAAAGAACTCAAAGGAAGGATTCACACAAATATCTGTACACCAGTCCAGGATGGTGGCACATGCCAGACTCCCAGTGATTCAACTCAATGACACCCTGTCTCAAAATAAAACTTAAAAAGGGCTGGGGAGATGGCTCGATGGTAAAGAGCCTCTGGGTTCAATCCCCAATACCAAGAAAGAAACAAAGAGTACACAGTTGTACCCCAATGCTCACAGCAGTGATACTCACTATAGCTAAAGAAACAACCCAAGTGCCTATAAATAGATGAAGGATAAACAAAACATGGCACATGTACACAATGACATATTTAGCCATGAAAAGGAATAAGATTCTGACACATGACACAAAATGGCCCATCTTGAAAACATAATTAGTGAAATGGGAAGGACACAGAAGGACAAATATTATTATTCCATTTGCATGAAGTGTCAAGAATACGCAAAGTTACAGAGACCTAAAGTAGAGTAGAGGTTATCAGCGCCTGGAGGAAGAAAAGAGAATTACTATTGAATGGTTACAGAGTTTTTGGTTAACATGATGAAAAAGATTTCATAAATAAATATAAATAGCATATATTTATATTCTAAATATAAATAAATATAAATAGGGTATAAATAGCAGTAAAGGTGACCAAATGGTCCAATACATGACTCCAATCTGATTTTGAGATAGCAATTAAAAGTATGTAATTAAGGTGCACATTTGATTTCCTTTGAAAATGATTATTACCCATGAAAGAAGGTCAGGCTTCACATGTGCATAAGAAGAAAATCATAAAATCATTACTCAATTACTATGAATTATATTAATATCATAATGAAGAAAGACACACACCTGTAATCCCAACAGCATGGGAGTCTGAGACAGCAGTATGGTGAGTTCAGGGCCAGTTTTAGCAACAAGGAGGCAGTAAGCAACTCAGTGAGACCCTGTGCTCTTAAAAAAAAATGCATAATAGGACTGGGGATGTGGCTAAGTGGTAGAATGCCCTTTAGTTCAAGTTCAATCCTGAGTTCAAAAAATAAATTTAAAAAAAGACACAACATTCCTTTCAGTTAATGGTTCAGTTTACCTCTGTCTCATAACAGCGCTGTGTATATGTTAAATCAATAATCAATTCAAGGTCTTCATTTAGTTCTCAGATTTTCTTAAAATGATCCATAAGAAAAAGCGTTCTTCTGGAGCATGTTTTGCTTCAAAACTCCGTCAGAGAGAATGAAACAGAGAGCAAATGTGTGCTAAAATCTGGTTAGAGATTTATTCAAATCCTACGATACTAACAAACTATGAGATAGAAACTATGAGATATGAAGAGAGTTTCTAGTCTTCTGCAAGCTAAATTACAAACCTCTCTTCAATGATCCATAGCAATAAAAAAACTCACTCAATATGCAAATGTATTAGTGTTATTTATGTTCCACATACTAAATGACTTGTGAACATCCTAGTCAACATTAATACACCTTATTAAAACAACTGCTATTCACCAAACTATAGAACCTAATTCTTTTTCACAAATAACTATTTTTTGCACAATTTTAATGTCTGTTGAATTTCTCAGGACACTAATCACCTCATCAGGAAAGTGAAGACTATATTTTGTTTTGTTTGGAAATCTGTTGAGTTGTTCACTACTATGGAAATACAACCCACCTAGGTCACAATATATATTCGTAGATCTTGCATTCATAGTATAAATACCTCTTTCTTTATATCTTCTAGTGTGCTAATGCTCATTAATTTGGATATTGAAATATATATTAATTATAAATTTAGTGTATTATTCATAGTTATGGCATTATATTGATTTCTTTGAAAGTATGTTTTGAAGTAAATGATATTCATTTGCAAACCTATGTATAGGGAGCAAAGAGCACAATAAGAAGCATTTGCTACAAAAGGGAAAATGGAGTATGATAGGATTGAAAAGCAGTGTTCTGATAATTTGTTCATATATTTATAGCCTCTATTACAAGGAGCAGCCCAAATTTAAAAAAAGCATTGGTGGGACACTATTTTCAATAGAGAGCCACAGTATCATTGGCTGATAGTTCATTAAAGCACATAGACTTTGCAGTAGTTAGCAGTGAAAATTTACCCCACAGAACCTCATGGAGAATCCTCAGTTCTATAGATTCAGTGGGGACTGCCTGGTTTGGTGCAGAACAGGGGAAATTAAACTAGAACACCCACCTCAGCAAAGGTAGCCTGGCTCCTGGAGGAGTGCAGGCAAAGATGGTCACCTAGACACCATAAAAATGTGAAAGATGTTTCTTAATATGATTTTGGAAACTAATTATTTAGCTGAATTCCATATGAGTGAGACAGATTCAAAGGAAAGAGACTGAAGAACTTTCTCCATATTTCCAGTTTGGCTACAGTTGGCCATGCTTCTAAACACAATGTTGTATGAAGCAATGGCACAAAGGGTCACAGGACTAAGTAGACAAGCCACCCAGCAGCTCTGGCACTGAGGAGCAAGTTGCAAAAGCTGTGCATCTTGGCAGCATGTGGGAATTCTTCAGATTCAACCCAAATGACTGTAATTTCATAAATAATACCCCTGGATAGAATAATCATTACATGGCATGGCTCTGAGAGCTAGGAGTAAATTTACTTTGAAAATTTTAAAGTATGCAAGTCCAAGATGTCACCATATAGTGGACACAGTCAGGTCCCTTTTAGTACTGTGACAGCACTGTGGCCTCAGTAAATAAACTCTGAGTAAAGGTCACCATGATCAAGACAAATACAAAAAGTTCACCAATCCCAACAAACAGAATGATTTAAAACAAGCTTAATTCTTAACAGCTATGTGTAGTACTGGGTATGTGGCTCAGTGGTACAGTGCTTCACTAGCATGAGTGAGGCACTGGGTTCCATACTCAGTACCACATAGAAAATAAATAAAATGTGTCCATCTATGACTAAAAAAGATTTTTTAAATGATTTATTTGAAAATAAAACTACTTTTCTCACTAAAAAAAAAGTTCATACTGGTGTGCCAGGAATTTGGCAAAGTTGAGACACCAAGGTCAGTTTCTTGCTTTTGCTTTTGATTTGTTTTTTTTTTTTTTAACGTTTTCCATTTCAAGGAAGATGGTCTAATATAGTGGCGAGGCACAGAAGCTATGAAGTCAGGCTGCCTATCAATGCTCTACTTTCCCACACCTAGCCCATGCTGTGTGACCCTGTGGACCATATGGATGCATGAGTTGTGACTCCTAATTCTCAGAGACAATCACAAATAAGGGGCCCAATATTTGCATATATCTAAAACTTACAACCAGATGAGTGATGATGGCAGAGACAATGTCCCCTTTACTTTACAGAGGCTAAAGGTAGCATAATTATGAGCAGCTACATTGAAGAACCTCTCCCACCAAAGAAGCTCCTCACCACAGAATGCACAGCAAGATGGCACCATCCATCTGCAGAGTCTGTGCTACTCTTCTGCTGGCCACAACCACCTGACTTCCTGTTGCCTATGTGGCCTAGGCAGCCAACAGAGAGAAAAAGAGCACCCCTTGCCTGCAGGAGTGACCTACAAGCAAGGAGACTGAGGTTTTTACCCCAACCCAAAAAGGAACCTATTTTATGATGTACATATTACTATGCAATTTTTTAACAACTGTGTAGTGAACAGTTTTTATTGAATAAGTTTCATCTACTGTTAAAATACATACATATAGCTATGTATATTAAAATTCCTTATTAATTTGAATAAAGAAAAGAAAAAAGAACCCCAGTGTTCCATGTGGTGAATTAAGATTTCTGAACAAATACTGAATTAACTTTTTAGTTTCACACATGTGTATATCCTCATCTTGCACAAGAGCAGATTATTATATGATTTCTACAATGTGTATAGAATACTGATTTTTCTCAGTTCATGCATATATCCATGCAAGTTTTTAATCACCATAGAGCACTGCATAGATTGCAAGTAACACAATTAGAAGTGTCATCATTTACATAACCAGTCCCTTATTGATGGACCCATTTGTTCAAGATTTAGTATGGGTTTTGGTCTTCTGTTACAGACCACACAATGATCTCTCCTTATACATATACACAACTATATCTAAATTCCTAGAAATAGAATTTCTGGGGTGAAGGTACACAAACTTAACTTTGAAAGATATTGCCTATTGACCTCCAAAAATTATATCAACCTACAATCTCATTCCCACATAGACATTTACCCGGTTCCTATCACATGACAGGTATCATGCTAAAAGTAGATAACACTTGGTCATGTTTGAGCAAATACCAAAACAACACAAAACTGAGAGACAGAAGAGTGGAGCTCAAGTGCAGTATCTGCACATACATATCAAGCATTGGGACTGACCTGTTAGGAAAAATCTCAATTCAGCTACAAGCAAAAGAGCAAAGAACAGTGTGTCTGAAAAGGAGACAAACAACTGAATTCCACATTAACCTGCAAATAATTATGATAGGAATAGTTCTTCAAAGTAACTTTTACTTTTCTGTTTCTAATTTTAAGAGCACATTACATCACTGTTCTTAATCTTCTCGAGAATTTTAATTCCCAAACTTACAATTAGGCGCATTCAAAGTTGACTTCACATTATAAAATACTCTTTTGGAACATATCTGATAGGTATATAATGGCTAGAATGCATAAATGGTATATCTGTTTATAAATATTGCAAAATATCAAATATGAGTAATTTTCTCAGAAATTACAATAGCTATGTTGTTCCTGAACTTTAGTTTTTCAAATAGAGATGATTGGCCGAAAACAAACTCAGTTATAGTTGAGAGGAGAAAAAATCCAGAGCTAGGCAGGATAGAGTTTCCAGAAAGTATTAAACTGGCAAAGAGTAGGCCTTTGGAGAGGAGTGGTACCAATAATAAGGGGTAAAAGAATGTCTTCACAAGTCTGTAGTGCACAGGAATGGAAAATAGAGACATAAGTAAGAGATGTTAGGAGCAACAGTAAAGCAATTGACACTAATAAAATGTGACAGAGTCTTGTAAGGCCTAGATATCATAGAGGTTTGAGGGCTTCCAGTGCTTAATAAAACCAAAAAGAGAATATGGAGAGGATGTAGAAGGATGTTTCAGATAGATGGTATGGGTATGTTATAGCAGGACAAGTCCCAGGTATTGTCATCAGTACTAATTTCAGGGATTGGGCTGTCACTGGGACAATACCCTCAATATAAAAACTGAGGGTTTAGGTCAGGGAGGACTTGATGCTAAGTTCCACAGTGTTAGACCAAAGCTCTTTAGGTACTTCCTTCCACATTTATAACATGTTTTAGAGGCTAACGTGATGTAGATTGCAAGTTAGAGTTGAGTGGATGGAATTTTTTTGTTTGTTTTTTTGGTTTTCTTTTTTTCTTTCTTTCTTTTTTTTTTTTTTTTTGCAGTGCTGGGGATTGAACCCAGGGCCTTAGTGTCTGATAGGCAAGCACTCTACAAACTGAGCTATATCCCCAGCCCGAGTGGATGGAATTATGAAGAGTAAATAGAGAGCAAACCTGGGGAACAGGGGAGGTAAACAGCATTTGCATAAATATAACTTCACATTGGACCTGATATTTTAGTGTGTAATAATTATATTACTATCAAAAATGATCTTACCACATGCTATAAATTTTGATCAGGAACATCCCTAAAGGTGATGTGGTAAAGGTTTCCTGTCCAGCTTGGCACTATTGGGAAATGGTGGAACCTGTAAGAGGTGTGGCCTAAATGAGGCACAATGTTTTATGTCTATAATCCCAGATACTTGGGAGACTGAGGCAAAATGATGTCAAGTTCCAGGCCAAACTGAGCACCTCAGGGAGACCCAGTCTCAAAATAAGAATTTAGAAGAGGGACTGATGATAGCTCAGACTGTTGATGGATCACTAAGCAGTACTGTTAAAAAGGGGTGGGGGGCCTAGTAGGAGATCTTCGGGTCATTGAGGGCATAGGCTTGGAGGTGATAATGGAGCCCAACACCTTTCCTTCTCCTCCATCCTCTCTCTTTCTCATCCAGGTCATGAGGTAGGCAGCTTGTTCCACCATGCACTCCCATCCATGATGTTGAACCTTGACACAGCCCAAAAGCAACAGGGCCACCTGACTATGGACTGAAATCTCCAAAGCTGTGAACCACAATAAATGCTTTCTCTTTATAAGGTGATTATCTCAAGTGTTATTTACAGTAACAGAAACCCAACCAATACAATACACTCCTCACAATCTTACACCAACCACCTTAACCTGTAGTAGATATGGGTTACTTGATTATTATGAGAACATAGGGAATGAGATGACTTGCCAACACTTAGTTCTTAGGCTTACATTACATACCAGCATTTTAGAAGTAAGTCATCCAAGATAAGAAAGTTAGTAAAAAGGGGAAAAATGTCTTCCAAAAAAAGTTTACATAGTCCATGCTGTATCTTTACATTGCCAAACCTTCTACGAAGGTAGAAGGTAAGCGTTATTCCACACAGAACTGTGAAAAATATCGTATACATAATAAGCACTGGAAGAGATGGGACAATATAGATCTATAAATGAAATACTAATCTTCATATATGAACCTTTTTATATGATCTATCTATAATATATGAGCTTGACTTTCCATGGGCTCTTAAAGTCTTGAATCACAAACTTTCTACTCACTAGCTCTAGGGAGTCCCTAGACAGATCAATGAAGGCATCCTTTAAAGCTCACCACCAATGAAAATCATTAAATTCATAGATTTACTCCCCCAAATCAGTGCTCAGTCTCTCCCCCCCCATATATATAATTAGTAAATAAGTACTGACTTGCATTATCACAATTACAAGGTAATTTAGTGAAAGATACTCTCCATGGGATTAAGAGCAACAGCAATTTAGATCAAGTTAGGCCTAACACCTACACACCTGATCCTTGGGTGCCTAATAGAACTTACCACACAATCCTTTTTTCACATGCCTTTCTCTAATTTTCTCCACAAATCCATTAGTTAATGTTAATTCATGATGCTTCAACATAAACAATCATCAAGAGAAAAGCATGCAATGTGTAATACAATGCTGGATTCCTTTAAAATATGATACAGAAAAGTGAATTGAAAATGCAGAGCCTTTAAGAGCAGTTCAGAGTCTACAAATGTGTTAATAAAGAACAAGAAATAAGATGCTATGATATAAAAAATAAAGAATATTATATGTAACATTTTTATCTTAATTTTACTGAGTTCTGTCTCAAAATAAAATATAGAAAGGGTTGGCAGTGACTCAGTGGTAAAGTGTCACTGGTTTAAATTCCCAGGACCCCACACAAAGAAACTGAATTGTCTGTTTTATTAACACAAAATGAGACCAAAGTTTGTTGACTTGTTTCTGACAAAAATTTAAAATCCATGTTAACCTCTTTTTTCTACTCTCACTTTCCTATCATCTACTCATGTTCTCTTCTAACTCTTCTCAGAGCCTTCCACTCAAACATGGCAGACAAAGAATGCGGGAAGCCCCAGATTCTATAGTGGCTGTTTGCAAGTGGGAGGAAGATACAGTAACTGTCACACTGGATTCACTTACATAAGAAGAGAGAAAGAACCCTCAGTGCCTCTCACAGATGAAAGACCAAAAGCAGGATGTCTACCTTACCCAAGGAGCCATTCACAGAAAATGATGGGTGAAAGAAGCACAAACCAAGTCCAGAAGAGGGACATTTTACAGTGAGCTGGGTCTTCCATCTCCAGTGTTTCGTTCGAATGTTTAGAGTGCATTTTTAAAAGAATCAGGTCACAGAAAAGAAGACCCCTGCTTCTGGAACTCAAAAGAAAGTAACCTCCAAGAGTATAAGAATGCAAACTCAAGGTTTGTCCATAAAACAATAAAAAAAATGTACACAATGAAGAGTAGTGAAAGGCAGAGAGCAGAAGAGAGTTCCACACCCAACCTGGCCCAGCCCAGCCCAGCCCAAAGAGAGTTGGATTCAAGGAAACTGAAAGAAAACCTTGGAACACATCATTCCCTACAGGATTACTCAAGGAACTTCACTTTACTCTTAGGTTATGAAAACACTCTTTAGGGCTGAGGTTGTAGATCAGTGGTAGAGCACTTGCCTAGCACATGTGAGATACTGAGTTTGATCCCCAGGACCACGTAAAAAAAAAAATGAATAAAAGTCAGTGGCTACCTACAAGTAAACAACAAAATAAAGATTTTGATTCCTTTTCTTTCATCCGTGGAAGCTGCAGTAAGTTCACTAATCAGATCAACTTCTGTGGTTCCACAACAACTAGAATTGCTCAAGTCAGATATCTCTTTCTTCCATCACTAGGGATATTAACTATACATGTAATATATAATTATGTGCACACTGTTACCTATTATAATGTGAAATATAATATATAACATACAATAACTTTTAATGAACTTTAAAAAGGAACACAGAGATGATCTCCCTAACAGAGCACCTGGGGAAGGTGGCCCTATACTGACCCTGCTGCAGCATTTCACTTCCTCAGAGCTGGGACATTTAGGTGCTATTATAAGTCTCCTGTCACTTTCTCACCCAATCAACTCTCTTGTCATTTAATCCACCCAATCCCACCTTCTGATTGAGAATCTGACCTCCCTGTTGGTTACCTCATACCTTTAAACTGCCTGTTTTGTGACATCACTCTCCCACCTAACCTACTGCCACCTGGTAGAATCTGAGGGTTTCCATGGAATTCTAAACAAATTTGGCTCATCGCAAGTGACCAGTGACCAGTAAGCAGTCATTAGTGACCAGTGGCCAGTGGTCAGTGAACAGTGACCAGTGAACTCCATACTGGGAAACATGCCTTCTCTAGCCTCAGTCACCAGGACACCCTCTGGGGTGGTCTCCTCATCCTTTGTATCTGCAATTGATGTTACCTCTTCTCTGATCATGTCAGATAAGGAAAGGAACTTTTTAAAGTTTTTCCATAGACTCTTGCTGCCTAAATTTACTAATGGAGTCCAATTAACTTGGAATAATAGGGAAAAGGAAGGAACTACAAATCTGGAGACCCAATTTGAGTTTTCACTTGACATGTACTAGGTTGGGATGGATGATCATTTACTCTCCAACAAAATCTGTTTCCTCATCTGCTCTATGAGGATAACAGACTGCCTATGGACTTGTCCCTTTCTTTTCTAGATGCATGGGTACAGAGAATGAAATCAGATTTCAGGAGTGTCTTTATTTCAAGAGAAAGAGGGAAATCCAAGGCAGGGAAGAAAACTCACCAGGAGGTTTCATCTGTCACCGTCTCCATCCACTAGGATTTCCACTTCAGGATTTCAAATTTAGTGTTGTTCAAAAAAAGACATTTGTACATTTTGGATTTTTCTGTTTGAACTATGTGAGAAGAGAACTAGGAAGAGGAGAGGAAGAGGATAGGACATTAAGGAAGCAGATATTCTAGGGGAAGTAAGCTGGGCACTGTTTAAGCACAGGGCAACCTGAAATTGGTGGGGGGAGAAAATATCAAAATAAGGGAGAATAAAGTGTGAGAATGAAAGAGATGAAGAGCATGGAGATGTTCTCAAGACAAAAGAGGTTGGTTGGGATGGATTCCAAGAAAAACAACACTTTTAAACCGACACAGAATGCATAGAGTGAAATCTTCCAGCACAGGACAATTGAGACTGGTTGAGAGAATGTCTAGATTAACAGAGTAACAAGGAAACTAAGGGTAGAAATAGGGTGTCACTGAAGAAAGCAGTTTCTCAGAAATGTTACATTTGTTTGTATGGGGTTTTTCTATGTCCTCTCTGAACACAGATGACCTAGACAGTTTGAACATGAACATTTTCAAAGTGTGTTTTAGACATGAGTCTTGCTCTAAACATGCTAATGAAAGTGGTGAGAGGCAGGGCTGGGGAAACAGCATTTTCCATGTCCTAGTTTATTCTGATTTCTAAACTATGTTGATTTTTAAAAAGTGATGTTCCCTAACCTTCATCAGAAAGATGCATTCCTTTGTGTGATAGGTAGTTTACAAGCAGAAGCTGTTTTTTCCTTTTTTTATAATAGTTTTCTGCCTTAAACAGAGTGCATACAAAGAGGCATTCATGTTTTTAAACCTCAGAACTAAAAGAAAGAACTTTGTAAGAATAAAAAGTCAAGTTCCATATTTTTAATTCCACATTTATCTAAAAAATTTTGTGAAGTCATTTGGGTTTTTCTACATTTTAAAGAATTGTTTTGAGCTGGGGGTTTCTGTCAGGGGCAGAGAACATGTTTAATATGTTCAAAGCCCTGTGTTCAACAATTGCTCCAGTAAAACCTCAAAAAATATGTTTGAATTGTATTATTACATTGTAGTGTGATTTTTTTTCAGACTTAAGAGACAACAGTTTCCTGTTAAAGATGATTATAAACTAGGTTTTGACAAATTTAAATTCAGGATCCTTTTAAAATGAGATTCCTGCTTTTTATAACTAAAATAATTAGTAGAAAACGTTTTATAATAATTGAAATATCTACCTAATGGGATTAATTTCTTTTACTTGGTATGGGTAATATTTAGAAGATGATGAGCAAGCATATTGTTCTCTAGTTTGCACATCAGTACTTTTTTCTCTGAACAAGAAGAAAAATGTGTTCTCTTATTTTCTGGTCTTTGTCTGTAAAACAGAATTCAGTCAGGGGTTACCTTTTTATAAAATGATACTGATTTTGAACAAGTCAATCGTACTTCTCTGACTCCTGGTTTACTCATTTGCAAATTGATAAAGTCAGATGTTCTCTAACTTCTGAATGCCTAAGTTGAAAGGCGTCTTCATGAGTCAAAACTAGTGGCAGCTCAAAGGAAAGATAGGCCAGGGAGAAGGATGCTTGTAGGGAACAATGTGTGAACCAGACCAGGAGGGTCTTCTGTGCCCAATTGGAGGGAAAAGGCAGTTCATCAGAAGAGTAGAAACAGGCTCCAACACTTGCAGCCATGCTAAATGGTTTGATTCGGGGGTATCTCAATGATTATTGGTATTAGAGGCTTCCTGACTGCCACAACCATAAGATCATACCATTTGTCAAGTATTTTATCAGTCTCTCAGTCTCATCAATATTTTCATCACCCTCTTGCTTCCTACAGAAAATTTCCAGAATTCTTCTTTACCCGGAATTGCAAATTCTCTGCAGCGCTCTCTTCCTGTGGTGAGCAATGCAGCTTCCCTAACAGGAAGTGTCTGCAACTTCTCCAGATCCTCTGCTCCAGTTGTCAATTCAGCATGGCTGCTACCCTCAAACTCTGGCACCTCCTTCCAGCCACTCATGGGCAGCGCCTACCTTTACCAATATTCCAGCATAGCCATATTGTCTGGGGTTACTGAAAAGCACCAGACCCCCGTGGCACCTGCCTCCTATCCAAGTATGTTTCAGTGGGATATCATGGAAGGTGCTGAAAAGAAGTCATCATCACTCGGGGACTTTACTGTGACTGTCATTGACAAGGACACAGCAGCTCCCCCCATGTCTATGACAGCCCAATATGATACAACTTCAGAAGTCAATGCCATGGTCCCTGGGTATCCAGCACTGTCTGCCAGGCTTGTCCAGGGTACACCATCTCAGATTATAAATCAGGAACACACCCTGTCATTTCCCTACCAAGAAGAAAATCAGGTCTACTACTATGACCAAAACACTGTGGGGCCTCTGCTCTCTGGAGAACTTGGCCCCTACCTGTCATCCTATGGCTCTGTGTCATACACAGGAAGTAATGTCTCTGCCCCTCAAGCAGGAATGATGATGGTGCTGAAGGAGGTTCAGCCCACAAATGTCCCACCATCATTCTCTACCCCTGACATCTACTACCCTGTGTCCACTCAAGTGATCACAGAAACAAGTTTTCAAGGTGAGTACAAGCAGCAACATGGGGAAGGAATAAGATGAGCAATCAAAAGGAGGGTCAAATAGGCAGCTGGGAGCTGGGGGCCCACAGATCCATAGAACTGATACTTTAACTCCTCTACTTGTCGAGCACTCTTCATATTTGGACTCTGTAAGATGAGAGTACAGGACACCATAATGGCCATCCAGGATCCATTTAAGAGACCTCCAGGAGCACACTGAAGGAGGCTAAACTTCATTGCCCTGATAGATCAGGGCATACCACCATATTATAAATATATTTCCCGGAACTTGCTTTGATCTCTTGGGGAGATACTTCAAACCTGACCATGGTAGTGACAGTATAATTTTCCTCAACTTACTCCAGGCCTTGGTATTTGTATTAAGAGATCCTGTGTGAAGCAGGTGTTCCAAACTCTGTCCATTCATACATATTTTATGAGGAAGTGCACCAACCTCTCCTAGTTCATGGTGTTAAGTGTTCATATACTATTGGGAAATAGAATTCAGAGGCCTGTATATGTGATGACCAGATTCAAAAAACATTTTTGTGGTTTACTCACATAGGAGGAAAGTAGGTTACTAACCAGACATGCTGCCATGATGATGTTTCAGTCCAAAATGATGATATCTAGTGATTCCCTGTATTGATGGTCAGCTCCTAGCACCTGATAGAGGCACTTAGCAGGTGATCCTTAGGAAGAGCGACAAAAAAATGCCTTATCCACAGGTGGAAGTCTCCCTGATTATTGTGTTGCTATGTAAGGGGAGAATGCTACTTACAATCTTCCTTGGTTCCTTTGCAGTGATGGAAACTTCTCTAGGGATGGAAGCTTCCATGGAATTCAAACCTCCCAGTCAGACATATTGTATGTCACAACATCCAGAATTGCTCAACTCCTGCAATAGCAGAAATATTCAAAATACCCAAATACTTGAGTGTAACCCACCAACTGAAATTCAGAACACTTCAATAGTAATTCCAGACCAGACCTCTACTAATTTCTTGGCAGTGACTCCAACTCACAGCTAGGAACAAACAGACAGTAACAGTTTTGATGAGATTGAAGCCATCTTTTCAAAGCCTCTGGATGTCTACCAGATGGCAATAGAAAACCAGGATCCTCTACTACTCCCTGTAGAGCCTTATATTCACCAACTTCTGGCCTCCATTGGTCCTCTGGACCAAGAGGAGATGCCTCTTTCTGAACATGTCAATCTGAGAAAGAGTAACCTAAGTCTTGAGAACCAAGACACACTTGAAAATGGGATTGAATCTACCAGTGCTTTTGCAGACCTCACTGCACTGGTGGAGGATATTCAGCTTCCTAAGCACTTCCCTTCCTTGAAAGACCTTGACCAACCTGAAATTCCCAGAATCATAAAAGTCAATGAGACCACAGCCATTGTGGTGACTCAGGAGCAGGAAAAAGGTGTCATAAATGGTCCCTCTGATGCAGTTAGGAAGAACAAGCACAAAGCTTTGGAGCCTCCTGATGGACCTCCTAAGGCCAAAATGCAGCCTAAGCACCCACAGCACCCATTAGAGGCAGAAGTCACTTGCAGTGATGCACACAGTCATAGGGCTCCTGTGAACACAGCCAAGCATTCTAACAGCAAGCCTCAGAATGCTGCATTCAGCAGGAGCAGCAAAGCAAAGGGCCATTGGCAGGAAAAGACCAAAATGACCAAAGAACACAACTGCAAGAAAGCTGAAGAGAGCAAGCAGCCAGGCAACAAGGTTAAGGCAGAAGAGAAGTCAATGGTTTCTAAAGCAAAGAGGAAGAGAAATCAACATGAGCTCAGCCAAGAGACCTTTAAAAAGCCTCGAAGCTATCTAGGCATGCACATGCTAGAGTCGGTGCAGGTGTTTCATGCACTGGGGAAGAGGAATGAGAAGAAAACTGGGCTCTCTTCCTCCAGGGATTTGGGAAACCCAATCAGTACCAAAGACCCCCGTCCTTGCCCAGCTGTGAAACCCTGGGTGGCAGTTAATTGTCCTGAGAAAACTCAAGGCAAAGCCCAGAAACCAGATATCAGTGCTGAAAAAGAGTGTCCATCTCCATCCCAGAATGAGCTTCCACCTCCTGGGAAGGTGAAATTGGTGACTTTGCCTTTTTTGTCCCCAGAGAAATAGCAACCTCGACCTGTGTGTCGGAGGCCACTGCCTCTGGCCTCAGGTAAACCCACTGGGGTACACCCTGTGGGGCCTGTTCCTACTAGTTCAACTCAACCTTTGGCAGTCAAGCAGTCCCGACCAGCAACTGCCAACACATCTGTGATGGGTCCTGCCAAGCCAGCTCAGCCAGTTACATCCACCTCAATGCATTCAGGCTTGACCCCTTCTACCCGGCCTAGTGTCCCTCAGTCTGCTGCCTCTAGGCCTGCACCCTACAGAACATCATCATGCACTTCTGTCCAGTGGAACCCTCTGTCCACTGTTGTGAACAAGTTCCAGTCACAACGACCCAAGCCTCAAAACAGGTACCTCCTCCAAGACTTTGCCGTACAACCAATTCCATGGAGGAAACCCAATGTTCCTGAGCCAGACATGTCAACTCCTGTCACAGAAGAGCAGAGGCCAGAGTGGAAAGCCATGAAAAAGAAGACTCAACAAGAGCATGAGAATGCTGCCAAATACACTGCCCTGGGGAGAGTGCAGTATTTCATTGAGAGGGAAAGAGATATGGAAATGGCTCACTACTATGGCTACACAGTATAAGAGCTGCTAAGAGTAATGGTGCCATGTGGCTACCAAATCATTTCCTCGTGTCTGTAGACACAAATTTATTTATTCTTATAGGTTTTCAAAATTTAATAATATTAAATAATGAAAGGTAGTAAGGCTGCTTAGTATGTAAGTAATATAGAGGCCTTCTGGAAAAACTGAGATGTAAGGGATTATAAATAGGCCATTTGGTACCATTGGGTACCCAATATGTGTTGTAGATATGATACGAAGATGGATTCAAATTCTTTCATTCTAATATAGTTCAAATAGAATAAAATTGAATAAAGCAATGTACCAGAAATTAATAGGCTGATAATAAGAGACTTGTTCATTATAATAGAATACCAAATAGTTTTCCACACTTATATATATAGATAGATAGGTAAAAATTTATAGTTGATACATTTTTAAAAATTAATAAAATAGAATAAGTAAATGTAACAAAAGTGTTTAATAAATAAGCAATGAAAAGGTCTTCTGATACTATCTCGGCACCACGCAGGCATCCACTTATATGTAGGTATAACTGGTACAAATCTATTTATTTTGATATATTTTCAATATTTAAAAACTGAATAAAGAAATGTCATAGACTTCATTAATGAATAATATAGAGGCCTTCTGTTACCACTTGGGTAGCAAATGCTTTTTCACATATATATATATAAATTCATTCATTCTGATATACTCTTAAAACTTGAATAAACAATTGTCATAGAATTAATGTATAAGTAATAAAGAGGACTTGAGTGTTGAATTGCTGTTAACTGTGCTTTCTTTGGGAGAGGTGGTGATCAAACCTGCATGAGAAGACAGGATCTGATATTTGGACAGTGAGAACAGGGGTAAAGGATAGGAAAGAAGGAATATGATCAAGCACTAGGAAGGGAAATAGAAGAAAGATTTTCCAATTTATAAGAAGAATCAGGAATGGGTAAAATGGCTGAAGTAAGACACAAAGTTTGAGGTTAGGGTTAAAAGTCCAAAATAGGAACCAAAGTGAAAATGGCAGAAGATGGGTTCAGTTTGACCAGGAGAAATGCAAAAAGCCCTCATGGAGAATGGCCTAGGTCTATGATCTACCAGAAAGGCATTTTAGAAGATAAGACTCAGGGTACATCTTCCCACAGGTTTGGGTCACCTAAGTTCATGCCTGGGGAAGGTGAATACAAAACGTGGGGGAGTCTACCAGGGGTGTGACAAGGGTTCACAGTTATCCTGAGGGCAGCTGATAACCTGGGACCTAGCCAAGTGAACGGCAGCAGCATGAGGCCCACCCAGAACATGGCCTGGAATAAATCATCATTTACTCAACACCCATGAACCAGGGCAGCAGAGATGCACTACTTCAATTAGCCTTCAAACACACAAGGCCAGTATCACTGTGCCACTTTACTAATGATCTAGTGCTGCACGATCAAATTGTATGCAGACTAGAAAGTCTTGTTCTGAGGCCTAAGACCTCACATCCTCCTTGATCACAAATGCCCACAGGCAGCCAGCCTGGCTCAGAGCACAGCATCCGGACATTACAGGTCGCCAAATCACACTTCAAAAAGGGGATAAATATTACGCTGAGAGGCCTGTCAGTTCCTCCTTCACCGATTCCTGTGCCCTCCGCCTTCAAGGACCATTGCTATCAACCGAAGCTCACGAGAAAATTCAGGTCTAGGCTTCCATTCCCTCCCTAAGGGAGCACACAGTGCGCCTGCGCAGAACAGGGAGTAGGGGCAAGAGGGCTGAACCCAGAAGCTCAATTCTGCGCAGTCTCTTTTGGAGGCCAGAGTCCTGGTGTGAAGCTGCGCTGGAAGAGGGTGTGGGACAGGGGGTGAGGAAAGGCAAGGAATAGAGTGGCACAAGAAGATGATTGAGGTGGAGAATCATAGCCATGCAAAGATTACTAATTTACATTTTAAATTTATTTCTGGAGATAAAATGCACAGAACATAAAATTCCTCATTAAAATGTATGGAAAAAAGTGGCATTTAGTAATTTCTCGAGGTTGTGCATGCATCCCCACTATCTGATACATAATATTTTCCTTATTCACAAAAGACACCCTTTTACGTGTTGCAAGTCTTTCCCATTCCCAGCTCCCCCTGGCCCCAGGCAACAATTCATTAATCTCTCTGGTTTTGCCTTCTCAGGACATTTCATATTAAAGGAATCATACAATAGTGACTTTTATGTTAGGCTTCTTTCTCTCAGAAGACCATTTTCAAGGATTATCCCTGCTGTAAACTGTGAGTTCTTCATCCTTTTTGAGATTGCCTAATATTTTAATACCACTTTTGTTTATCCACACATCACTGGTGGACTTTGGATTGTTTTCACAGTGATTTCCATTTCTGGTGAATTTTGGCTCAAATTTATTCCCTTGCCCTTCACAGATAAGGAAATAATGTCAATAATTCCCTCTAGATTAAGAGCTAGCAATGAATTGGAAATCTGGGATTGGAACTCTGGCATTCAGACTTTGGAAGTAATATATTCACACAATATAACAATTAGATTCAAAAGAGTACTCAGTGGAAATTTACCCATTCCCTCAAATTTTCCATCCACCATCTTTCCCACTGTTTCCACTGGAATCATCTACTTTTGCCACTCTTTGGATCTTCTAGAGAAATTGTTTAACCCCAAAGTGTATGTATCACAATTTGTTTAATGATCTGTCTCACTAATTTGAAATGTCACCTTCATGGCATACTGAATTCCTAGGTGTATTTATATTATTCCTCTTAGAGTTTGCCTGGCTTTTTACTTTTATATTTACCATTTCTCTGGAATACATTTTATTATTTTTCTGATTTTTAAAAATTCATTTTCCTTCCTTTTAGGCATTATCTATTATGCTCATTCACTCTGTGATCCCTTTTAGTTTAGTTTCCATTTGAGTGCTAGTATCTCATCTACCTTCCATTTAAGTTGTTCTTTTTTAAATTGTAGAACAACATATATAACATGAAACTCACCATTTCAAGCATTTTAAGTGGATAACTCCATAGCATGGAATAGATTCACAAGGTTATTTAAGCATTATTCATTAACCATCTCCAAACCTTTTCACCATCCCAAACAGAAACACTATTCATTAAATGAGAATTTCCCATTCCCCTCTCATGGTCTGCCATATTTTGCTTTGCTTTGCTTTCCTAAGGTCTTTTTAGATAGTTTTGAAACAGCGGGTTACCATATGATGTGTTGGTAGGTTCTTTCTGACTTGTTTTCATTGTCTGACAGGCTGTTCTTCCTTTTCTCAAAATACCTTTATATGGGATTTGGTTTCAATCTTTTCTTGCTATGAATTTTTATGTGACATTAGCTTTGTGTATAAAAGTATAATTGAGGGTAAAGTTTCTAATGTAAACAAAAAAAGCAAACAAAAACTTCCTCCTCTTCTCCTTCTGCCTATTTCTCTCCCTCCCTACTTCCTCTCCTACTCTCCCTGGTCTGCTTCCTTTGGTCTCCTTCTCCTTTCTCTTACTTCTCTTCTTCTTGTAGTATCAAAAACATGGTGACTTGCTTTCTAAGATTTTCTGGCTTTTTCCCACCTGGAGTTTTATCCTTTGTGTCTATTGTTCCTCCCAGCAGTTCCTCTTCTGTGTGGGGTCATATTGTGAAAAAGAGTGCTAGCGATTCATTTTTCAAGAGAGAAGAAAGGCTGGACAGCTTCAGCCCTTCAGATTCCATCATGGAACACTTCTACTTACAGCTGCTCCTCAGTATCCACAGAGAATTGCTTCCAGAAACCCTCACAGACACCAAGATCCACAGATGCTCAAGTCTTATGTAAAATGAGGTAGTATTTGCATAGATATTGCACATATCTCTTGTAACCTTTAAATCCTCTGTAATTACTTATCAAACCTAATACTATGTAAATAGTTGTTATAATATATTGATTAGTGAGTAAAAACAAGGGAAAAAAACGTGTACATCTTTAGTACATATGTGATTATTATAATGCATGTTTTTGACCTGAAGTTGGTTAAATTCACTGATGCAGAACCTGTAGATATACAAGACCAACTGTACTCACTTTGTGGTTGGCCAAAACCCCTCTCAGTTTCAGCTGCTCGTCTCCTACTGGCTGCTCTACTTTCCAGGGAATGTCTGCAGGAGGCTTGAAAGCCTCTTTTCTCCCATTGCTTCTGCAACATGTAGGGCTGCCAGGCAGGTCTGCTACCTCCGCCTAGTGGTTTTCCTTATCCTCTTGTTCTGAAGTTCATAGAGCAAACTGTGTTCTCTATTTTTGTGGCAAATACTACTCCAGGGTTTTGGCTTTGTTTGCTCTCTTTCCATGGCCTCTAGTCCAAATAGGTCTTTTTCTTTTCTTTGTTTGGGGAGACTCCAAACTACACTGCTGCCTCCATCTTTCTGAACTCCTGATGAACCTTTTAACATAATTATTTTAAATTTAGGACCTTGGAGTTTTCAGTTCCCTGAAGCAGAGCTCCGTTTCCCTCCAAATAGAGAAGACTCTGAGGCAGAATGTGAGTGCCCTCTAACTTACATGGCACCTCATGTCTTGCTCAGTTGGTGTTTTGAATAAGAAGTCAAAACAACAGCTCAGGGTTCATGAGACAGAGACATCTGGCCAAAAGAAGAGGGAATAGGTTTGCTGGACAAGTGGAGAATCTGGACAAGGCCTCCAGTCAAAATGAGTTTTTTCTTTGTGTCTACTTTCTAAACATGTATGAAGCAGAATCTCCAATTTGTTCTCCTTCCCCTGGTGGACATAGGAAGGGGGACATCTAGTCTATGCATACTTTCCTTATTTTACTTAATGCCATCTTTCCAGTTGCCCAGGCCAGAAACCTTTGACATCATTTTACTTCTATCTTTTTCTCCCAACTACACAGTGACAATATCAGGAATTTCCATCTCCCCTCTCTTCAAATTGCATCTAGAACCCATTCATTTCTAACTACATTCCTCCATTTCTGTTCTAGCATAACCCACAACCATTTCCTGCTTGTGGCAAACATTTTCTACAAACAGCTGGAGAAATGTTAAATAAGTCATTGTAGTGAAACTGATTGTCTCTGTCTCCATATCTACACTCTGCAGTTGTACCTAGAAAGTAGCCATGGAAAATAGGTAAACAAATGGACATTAGCTGTCTTCTAATAAATCTTCATTCAGAACATCAGGCTGCACTGGTTCACTGACTCTGGCTCATCATGATCTACTGCTATGCTCCCTTTCATTCACTTGACTCCAGACATACTTAGCCCATGTTGTATTCCATGATTGGAAAGATCTCCTCACCTCCTTCAAGCCTATTCTCAAATCGTTTATTTTCAACAAGGGTTTCCCTGGCTAGACTCTTTGAAATAGCATTCAGCTCTGGGTGTTTCTCCCTTCCTTCCATCTGATTCCCTTCACCAGGGACCACATCTCTTTAGAGCTCTGAGCATTTAAATGAATGATGGAATTTACTTACTGTTTGTGCTTACTCTCTATCACTCCCATGCCCATCACTAAAAAGTAAGACCCTTGAGGAAAGGAAATTTTCTTGTCTGCATTGTTCACTCCTCTGTGCCCCATGTCTTACACAGTGTCTGAAATATAAGATGTAATCAATACACATGTGTTGAATGGCTGACTAAATGAATATTTGAAGGAGTATAAACGTAGTGGCATGCAATTCTTCATCCCTCACTAAAATTATAGTGTCATTCCACTCCTCAGCCAGCATATACCCAAAGAACTTCAAATCAGCATACAATAAAGACATGGCCACATCAATGTTTATAGGAGCTCAATTCACATTAGCAAAGCTATGGAAACAACCTAGGTGCCCTTCAACAGATGAATCAAAAGGAAACGGTGGTATATATACATAATGGATTATTACTCAGACACAATGAACAATGAAATTATGACATTTGTCAGTAAATGGATTAAACTGGAGATTATCATGCTATGGGAAGTAAGCCAGACCCCACAAACCAAAGGCTGAATGTTCTGATATGCAGATGATAACACACAATTTTTTTTGGGGGGAAAGAACAGATGCTCATCGGTTTAAACAAAGGAGAATGAAGAGAAGGGTGGGGTGGGAATAGCAAAGAAAATAGAAGGATTCAGACATAATATTTCTATATTTGTATACGAATACCAAGGAGTGTAACTCCACATCGTGTACAACCACAAGAATGGGATTTTATATTCCATGTATACATAATATATCAAATCATATTCTACTATAATTTACAGAAAAAAGAACAAATAAAAACTATTTTAAAATTTTCCCAAGTTAGAAATATAGAAACTGTAATGTCTGCTTATAAGCCAGTTTATAAAATAAATATGTAAACCAAATAAAAAATGTTAAAATCCCTCACCTGAAGTGCACCAAATAACCCTAAAACTGCTTTTGTCATTTAACTCTTTTGCAATTCTCAACCCTGGGATTGCACCTTTTACCTAAAACAAAGATTTTGATTATTAGGAAATAAATTATGTAACTCACAGGTCACTACTGAGAAACAAAGGAACAAAATATGTCTCAAATTAAACTGAGTCCTCATGTACACATTTAGTCATTAATTTGAACAAACGCACATATTAAAGATCTTTCCAAGCATGCATATCAACTTGTTTTACAAACTTGTCATTGTTCTTGCTGACAGGACAGACCAGTCTTTAAAGAAAGTATCGGTACTTCTTCAAACCACAGACTAATCTCAATGTCATGGTTTTACTGAAGCCTTCTTCTGAAGGAACAACTTCACCAGGTAATTCCAACTTCAAGTGAGAAAGAACACCAATCACATGCAATAATTCTGTACAAGCTTAAAAGATTCCAATACTTTTGAGACATCTCCTTATATTTGAACCAGTTCATCCCATCTTTTTCTTTCCATGTGATTACTTTTCAAATTCTGTCATTTCAATATTCCCAGTGGGTTCACACCAAACATTTTACCAGTGTGAACAATTTCTCTTTACTACATATTTCATTTCAGCTTTCAGAGTCCTCAGCAATGTTCTAGATAGGCTGTTGCAGTGTTGCAATGCATGCAGCTCACCTAGCAGCCCCTGAGAATCTTGCTCATCTTCTACAGTTGTTTGTCCTGATGGCTCTAAGGCCTCATCCATAAAAGCTGTAAAACAGCAGAAATTGCTCTTTTTCTTCGGCTAACATAGATTCATGGGCATGGTAGCAAATGAAGGCATCGAGCCTTGAGACATTGTGCTTCTAACTCCGACTGCCTTCTGGAGGAGACATGATCTCAAGATCATAATGGATGTTAACTTACTGTATATCTTGGATAACACCATAAATGTCTAGAATATCCATGTAATTGATTTTGGGAACAGTGAGGCAACATTTATCTCAGCAATATGTATTGAATATCAACTGGGGTCATAAATCAATGTAGGCACTGAGAAAAGAGCTGTAAGCAACTCAGAAAATCTCTCTTCTAAACATCATATTCCAGAGGGGAATGAAAGACAATAAATAATCCAAACTGTTTCAGACAGTGGTAAGGACTATCAAGAAAATTGTAACCATATCAACTGATAGAGGGTGACTAGGTAGCTCCTTAGAATGGATGGATAGAGACAATTTCCTTTAGGAGGTGACATGAATGATAACAGGGAACCAGTCAAGTAAAGATGACTAGAAAAGCACCTCATGGAGAGTAATTTGCTGTGCAAAGGTCTTAAGTGGAACTTCAGATGTTTAGATGATGTGGCTGGAGAGTGGAGAGCAAGCAAGAAAGTAGGAGATGGGGACAGATAGGCAAGTGGCAGAATCACTCTGCAATCCAGGGCAAGGAGTTTGAATTTTTAATCCCAGGCATCATGGGAGGACATCAGAGGTTTTTAGGTATTCTTTTGAAATACCTAGTACACTGGAGTGGAAAACAGAGACAGGAGTAAAGGATAATTGCAGCAACAGTTAAGTAGTTGACACTAATATAATGTGACAGTATCTGGTAGGGCCTAGGGAACACATGGAGGCTTCAGGGTTTCCATTCTTTAATAGAAGCAAAAAAGTATATATGGAGAGAACATGGAAGGATGTCAGGTGTAGATAGTATGGGTATGATACAGCAAGACGAGTAACCAGTTATGCTGATCAGTACTAATTCCTGGGATTGGGTTGTACCAGGGAAAATACCCTCAATGTAAAAACAGAGGGTGTAGGTTAGGAAAGCACTTGGTGGTAAGTTTCAGAGTGCGGGACCAAAGCTCTTTAGGTACTTCCCTCCACATTTAACGCTCAGTTCAGAGGCTAAGATGATGCAGAGAATGCAAGCTAGAATGAGTGGATGAAAGTATGAAAATAGTTAGCTAGCCTGGGATTAGCAGAGGCAAACAGCATTTGCCTAATTATGTCTGAATACTGGAATTGAATATTTTATTTCTTAATGTATTTTTTAGTTGTACATGGACACAATACCTCTATTTTACTTATTTATTTTCAGGTGATGCTGAGGATCGAACCCAGGGACTCATATGTGCCAGACAAGCAGTCAATCATTGAGTTACATCCCCAGCCCAGACCTAAATATTTTAGTATGTAAAAATTACATTGCTATCAAAAGTGATCTTATACCTTGATATAGATTTTGGTCTGCAAGGTCCCTAAAGGCCCACCTGTTAAAGGCTTCCTCTCCAGGTTGGCACTATTGCAAAATGGTGGAAATTTTAAGAGTTGGGGCCTAAATGAGGCACAAATTTGTATGTGTACATTCCCAGCTACTTGGGAGGCTGAGGCAGAATGATCTCAAGTTCGAGGCCAACCTGAACATCTGAGAAAGACACTGTCTCAATATAAGATTTTAAAGGAGTAACTAGTGATAGCTCAGAGTGACCCTGGGTCAATCCCTAGTATGGGAAAAAGGGGGAGGCCTAGTAGGAGATCTGGTCATTGAGGACATGGACTTGGAGGGGATAAGGAGCCCCAAACTACCTTTTCTCCTCTCTTCTCTCTCTTTCACCCAGGTCACGAGGTAAGCAACTTGTTCTACCATACACTCCCTTTCATGATGGGCTGCATTGCCACCAGCCCTAAAGCAATAGGGCTAACTGACTATGGACTGAAAGCTCCAAACTATGAACCAAAATAAAACTTTTCTCTTTATAAGGTGATTATGTCAGGTGTTTCTTATACTAACAGAAACCTAACTCATAATACCACATTCCTCCCAGTCTTACACCTACCACTTTTGAAGGATATGGAAATGACAACACCAAAACAGTGTGGCATGGGAAGAGGGAGGCAGGAAGAAGGCAGAACATTGATAACATTGAACTTTTCCCATTACATCCTTTCCCAGTGATGAGACAATTTCTGTGAGGGAAGCAAACATCACCCAGTGAGAAGACAATCTGTGGAAAAGGGAAGCATGGATCATTTCCCAGTATATCCTTCCTCAGTGACAGTACAATGCACCCTCCATTCTTGCCCTATAGAGACATGCCTAGGGAAAAAAAAAATTCTAAATTTTGCAAACTTTTTCCTGAATGCCCACATCCTGATAAAGTCTGCAGTGGCTAAGTCACCACCCAGTGGTAACCTATATAAACCCAGAACCCACCTGGAATGGGATGTCATTCTAAGAGGAAAGTGTGCCACCCAATGCCTGACTCTGCTGCTGAATGAAGGCTTTGCTGAATTTGTGAGGTCTGTGCCTGTCTCCGTCATTTTGTGCTTCCTTTTTGGTTCCCTCACTGGGAATGTCAGTAAGACAATATTTACCCTTCTCTTTTCCCTGCAGTCATGGTAAATGACCTCTGAGCCCTGGGAAGTGACTGTTGAATGTCCAGCATTACTGTGACCCTCTGAGGTCCGGCAACCCACCAGCCACAGCTCACACATCTAGGCTAAATCCCTGAACTGACAGGACTCCCACCTCCCTACCCACACTACAGAAACAGACCTTTCATGCCCTCCGAGTCCAATTTGACTCTCAGCTGCCTGTACAAAACCCCAAACTGACCCCAACTCTAGCTAGTTTTTTTCCGCCGTATGCGACATGGGTGGTGCAAGGATCTACATCAAATTCTTTAGTGTTGTTGAAGGCATCCTCTTTCTGATCCCTTCCCCTCACCCTTTCCATACTCTCCACAACCCCTCTGCTCTCCAACACCCTGCAGACCTCCAGTTCATAGACCTCTTTGACATTTTATTCCTACACACAAAACCAAACTTCAATTTCTATAGACAGGTAAGACCCCATCCAGTCCCCAGCAGATAGGTACCCTGCCTTGGGTGCTCTACCACTGAGACCACCACTGAAGAGGTTTTCCCATTCTCTGGTGGAACAGTCCAGTCCAGAGACATAAGATTTCAGGGGACACCCAGATCTCAAACTATCACCCTGGCCAAACCACTCCAACACAGGAAATATTCTGTTGATTCCTTAGGACTCCCCATTACAGTCTTATAAGAAATTTTAAGACCCTTTTCTCCCTAACTGACCTCAAAATTGTATACATCATTAGGCTCAGCACTTCATTTGGCCACAATATAATTTCATTAATTTGCACCAATAGCCCAGGGATGAGACCTTTGATCAAGAAATTCTCCAGGATTTAAAAAATTACCTCCAGCAGAATGGCAAATGGTCTGAAATAGCTTATCTCCAGGCTTCCCTTTTCCTCAGCTCAAAGCCCTGAGGATGTCAGCCCTGCTGTGCTTTACAATTCAACCTCAAACACTCTCAACTCTCCTCCTCATTCACTGCCCTGGAAATAGCAGATGAACCCCTCCTGACAATCCCAGGATCCCACTGCCCTGACTTCAGTAGTGGAAACCAACTCCCCTCCTCAAAGTCCAACTATTCCCCCTGCACAACCCCCTGAAATCCCACACTCGAGCTCCCCCTCCCTACTGTGATCACCTTCTCATACATGATCAAAAACCCTTCTAGTGCCACACATGTTCCCTCTCAGAGAGGTGGCAGGGGCTGAAGGTCCGACAAGTTCATGTCCCCTTTTCTATGACAGATATCTCCCAAATAGAGGACAGATTAAGCTCATTTTCTGAAAACCCTACTAAGCATAGAAAGTAACTCCCACATCCTACTCAGGCTTACCACCTTACTTGGGCAGACGTTTATTACATCCCAGCTTCCATCCTGACTCCTGAGGAATGTGTCTGTATTTTGCAGGCAGCTAAAGACCATGCTGATCTCCCCATGCCAAACCCCCCTTATCCATCCTGCAGCAGAGGCTGCCATCCCTACAGCTGCACCTGATTGGACATATCAGCCTCAAGATGCTGGGGTCATTAGACTCCAGCACATGGCTACAGGCCACCTGGAAGGCATGACAAGAAGTTCTCATACCCAGGTTCACTGGAGCAAGGGAAAGGAAATGACCTGGGGACCCAATGAAAACCCTGCCCTCTTTTTGGCCCAGCTTACTAAGGCTGTTACCAAATATACCAACATAGATCTGGATACTCCTAGTATCACTCTCATTCTCCAGTTTAACTTCATCAGTGTGTTTGCACCTGATATCTGAAAACAATTTAAGTTTCAAAAGGGCCCTGAGACCCTCCAACAGCAGCTTCTAGATTCTGCTTTCAAGGTTTTAAACAATGGGGAAGATGAGGCTACAAAGGAGAGAGAGAAAAGCATCTTGAAGTAAAATATCAGCTCCTGGCCTCAGCCATCCACAGCCCTAAGAAAGCCCCTGTAGCTCATAGCCCCACCAGACCCTCTGATGTACCTCCCAGGCCCTGCTTCCAAAACCCTGCTCTAACCTGAAGCCCCCCACTAAGCCCTATTCCAACTGTGGGCAATGGGGACACTGGAAGGTGGACTGCCCCAGGGAAGGACACCCTTCCCTGGGTGTAGCCACCCAATTCCCAAGTCCCATTCCCTGAGTTTCTGGAATGAGGAGGCTAGGATACTATACCCCAACCACTTCAGGTGGTACATTCGAGAAGCACCTCCTTACAGTAATGGTGAAGAGCCATGCAATTTCATTTGAGGTTGACATGGGAGTGAGCCTTTCACTTTTGACTCAATGTTATGGACCCACTATTAAGACAGATATCCGTATTGTGGGAGTCTCAAGGATCCCTCTATATCCACTAAAGTTACCCCCCCCCTTTTTTGCATGTTTGGATCCCTTTCTTTATCCCATTCTTTATAGTTATGCCAACTTGCCCTGTCCCCTTATTGGATTGGGATCTCCTCCACAAATTAAAAGTCTCCATCATCATCTGCCCTTTAACCTTCTCTGCCATGTTTTTAATACATTCTGGCCGATACCTAGTCCCTGTGAACCCTAAGCCTCCTGATTGTTCTTTGTCCACTGGAATAAACCCCACATTCTGGAATACTTCTCAGCCTACTATAGCTAAATACCACTACCCTATTCATACATAACTAAAAGATCCCACTCACTGTTACCTATCTCTAATATCCTTTTTATAAAAAAAATCATTATTTCATTCTCTTGTTTTTTTTTCCCCTCTCTACTGGGGACTGAACCCAGTGGTGCTCAATCATTAAGCCATATCCCCAGTCTTTTAAAAATATTTTATTAGAGACAGGGTCTTGCTGCTTTGCTAAGTGCTTCTCAAAGTTGCTAAGACAGGCGTTGAACTTGTGATCCTCCTGCCTCAGACTCCTAAGCCCCTGGGATTAGAAGTATGGACCACCACACCTGGCCCCCAATATCCTTTAACTCCCTTAACTCTGAGATTTAAAGTCCATCATATCCCATTTATTACAAGCCTATCTCCTCATACCAACCCACTCCCCTCACAACTCCCCCATCCTCAGAGTAAAGAAACCCCATGGCCAATTCTGGTTAGTGCAGGACCTCAGAAAAAATCAATGAGGCAGTTCTTCCCACGTATCCTGTAGTTCCAATCCCAGCACCCTTTTATCTCATATTCTAGCCTCCATCACACATTTCTCAGTATTAGACCTAAAAGACACCGTTTTTACTATTCCCCTCATGCCCACTTCTTGCCTTTACCTGGACTGACACAGACACTAACTCCTCTCAGCAGCTCACCTGGACTGCTCTCCCACAGGGTTTCCAATATAGCTCCCAACACTTTGTCCAGGATTTCCAAAGTGATGTGGCCACGTTAAATGTATCCCCCAGCCACTTCATACAATATGTAGATGATCTCCTGCTCTGCAGCCCATCACCAGAATTCTCCAAACATCACACTAACCTCCTCCTTAATGCCATGGCCTCCTGGGAGTACCGGGTCTCTTAATCTAAGGCCAAGATGTGCTCCCCGCTTTGGTACAATATGTAGGCACCTATTCAACCCCACCTTCCACACTATGCCCCCCAGAAAGATTCCAAGCTTTAAAGGACATTCCCCTACCTTTCCCTAAAAGGGATATGCTTTCCCTCTTCGTCCTTTCTAATTATTGTTGTATCTGGATACCAAAATTCTTCTTCATAGCCAAACCCCTTTA
>JAJEJO010051091.1:0-59648 GCA_020662805.1 Glaucomys volans | reverse complement strand
AAAAAAAGTTAATTCAAGATGGATCCTATATTAAATGTCCAAACCAAAATTATGAAGCTTATACAAAAAATTGTGGAAGGATACCCTTAAGTCCTTTAGAACATTTGAAGCACAGAGTGAATCACAAAAATGGAAAACAAGAAAGAAACAGAAAGAAAAAGAAGGCGGGAGAAGATGATTGTACTTCATTTAAAAACTGCTGATCCACAAACTTTTTTTTTTTTTAAGTGAAAGGTAAACCACAGCTTAGGGGAGACTAATTTAGAGTCTTTGTATCTGGCAAAGGACCTGTATCCAGGATAAATAAAGACCTTGAATAACTCAGTAACAACAACAAAGGAACCAAAATTATTTAAATAGGCATTAAGACTTGAGTAGATACCTTACAAAGAAAAATAGGAAGCTCTACAAAAGATAAGTATGACAAAAGTTGTATTGAGTCACTAGTCAAAATGGAAATGCTATGGTATAAGTGTTTGTGTCCCTGTACACATGTATTTGGAAGCATAATTACCAATTTGATGGTGTTAGGAGTTGATTAGGACATGTGATTAGATGCCTCATGAAGGCTATTAGTGCCTTCCTAAGTGACCCCTTATTCCTTCCAGTCTGAGGTTACAAGTAGAAGTTTCCATTTATGATCAAGGAAATAAGGAAACAAGCTCTCATCAAACACCAAACCTGCTGTTGCCTTGATCTTGGACTTCCTAGCCTCCAGAACTGTGAAAAATATTTTTTTAAATAACATTTATTTATTTATTTATTTATTTATTTATTTATTTATTTAGTGCTGAGGATCAAACCCAGGGCCTCACATGTGCTAGGCAAGCACTCTACCACTGAGCCATAACCCCAACCCCAAGTATCTTTTCTTTAATAAACAACCTGCTCTAAGGTGTTTTAACAGCCTGAATGAACTGAGACAGAAAACAACAAAAATTCTCATACTTTGCTGATGGAATGTTGTCTGGTGATTCCTTCTAAACTTAAATATGATATATATTCTTTGCTTTAGTAATTCCATTCCTTGGAATTATACACTTAAATAAAAATAGATTTCAACTAAAAGTTACTAGGAGAATGCTCATTATAACACAAATCTGAAAACAACACAGATGCTCCTTCACAGAAAAAAATGGATGAACAGTTGTGAATTCATTCAATAGAATAATGTTCAGTAATAAAAACAATAGACTAATAATCCATGAAAGAACTTAAATGATTTAAAAACACCGAATTTATATGAATTTCTGGAATAAAAAAAAGTATATATTTATCATGACAACAGTTGCCTCTAGGGATTGACAGAAAGGAAAAGGAAAAGAATCTCAGGGTTGATTGATGTTTTATCTGGTTAGGTGTAGGTAATACAAATGTATGCATACATAAAATACTCCAGAAATATATGCATTTGTCAAAAGCTCTACACTTATGAATTAGTGGTTTCCATAGTATAAAAATTATACCTCAAAAATATAGGAGACAGATTATATGTCTAAAAGCTTCTAACAGGGAATTCATTGGAACATTTCTGAAATCAGAACCAACTCATAAATTGGTTGTTTTGTAATGACAAAATTATATTTGACAATTTATTTAGAAAATTAATATGGAAGAAAACTTCAACTGTTGGGAATTTTTCTGTCAGTGATAAACCAGTTAGGGAGAAATTTTTTATTTGGGAAATTCCAAGTCTTTGTGAAATAATTGAAGATTTCTGTTTTTCAAATTGGATCTTTTCCAATGCTCAAAGAATTTGACAGAAATACAAACTTAAAACAGGACTGATTCATGGTAGAGTTCACCCTCACTGTATCACGTACAGTATCCCTTGCTGGCTGTTCAAGCATCATCTGAGAACTTGGGAAATATGCATGTTTTGAGCACTAATTTTGGAGATTCTATTTTAGCAGGATCATGTAGCCAGATTCCTAAAATATTATTACAGAGAGCCAGGTTTTAGAAATAATACACAAAAACTTTATGAGAAAAGAAGAAACATCTATATGGGAGATTCTCATAGGCATGGAAGGATAGCTGTGTAATTTCCCTCTTTCCATTGCTTACTTGGTCCTCTTAATTTTTCTCCTACTACAGACTCCAGGGGCATACTCCTGTCATGTGCCAAAAGACCCAAAATATTCTGGATTGGATCTGGAATGCCTGCCAAGTCTCATGTATTAAAGACTTGGTCCTCAATGCAGCAATGTGCAGATGTGGGACCTCTAGAATATAACTGAATTATGTGGGCTCTAACATCATCAGTGGATTCATTCATTTGATGGGTTAGTAACTTGAATGGATTACTGAGAGGCAGTGAAAAATATAGGTGGTGCATGGTTGGACAAAGTAGGTCATTGGGGACATGACCTACTTTGGGGACTATATCTTGTCCCTGGCCCCTTCTTTTTTCTCTCTCTATTCCTCTAGCCATCAGGTACTGATCAGCTTTCATCTACCACTCCTTTTTTCCGTGATGTTTCTGACTTGGAGTCAATTGACCATGGACTGAAACCTCTGAAACGATTAGCCAGAATGAATCTTTCTTCCATTAATTTGTTATTGTCAGGGATTTGGGTCACAGAATGAAAAGCTGACTAACCCAAACCCTTTTTCATCTTTCCTTTTGCTTAACAAAGAAAAGTTAAAATTCAAAAATAAATCTACTAAGAATAAGAAGAGAGTAAAAGAAACTAAAGAAAATGCAAATTTAGAAAAAGTCTTAGCTTAATAAAATGCAGATTTCTGAGCCAAAACAGTTAAATTGAAACCACAAGCAAACTGGTCTAATTTACTGACATTCAACCCAGAATTTTGCTCAACTTTCTTCAACATATTCTACTGATTAGAGAGTCATCTGAGTTTGGGGAAGGATGGGAAACTCCTTTAAGCTTATAAATCACTCTGTAAAGAGGTGAAGTTTATCTCTTTTTCTTCCTTTCTAATACAAAGCTGAAAATTATAGTAGGGGACTACAGAACAGAAAGAGGATGGACTGAAAGATAATTTTGTAGCAAGAAACAAAGTGAGGTAAAGAAGCCAAAACGAACTTTCAGCAACTCCTTAATGCCCAGTCTGCACGTCCAAAGTGCCCATCATAGAACAACTGCTCCTTTTTTCACTCAGGGTTCCTCTTCAGGGTTCCATCTTCAAAACCTCTTTCTCTATTCTCCTGGCTTTTCAATTCTCTTGGCATCATCTTCTCTGAAAAATGACATGGTTAGTCAGTCCATGATTTGATTATAAATTACTTACCTAAAAGGTTCCTTCTTCTCATTTGATTGGCTTTAGTCTCTGCAGTCTGGCATTTTCCCTGATCTGTTCCTGGACTCCAGTAATTCTTCACTATGGCCTGGCTTATGTTTGGCTGGAAATTGACGTCATATGCATAGGAGATGAAATATAGAATCCTGGGTGAGCAGATGCACTACCAGGGCACTGAGTATATGAAGGTTGTGTGTGGGATTCCAAGTTGAAAGGAATGAAGAGGGAAGTGGGAGATGGACAGAATTTCGTGAGGTGCTGGGACCTACCCACAACACACTTTGAATCATTTTGTTTTGTCTGATGATCTGAATGATAGAAGTAGTTGATCTGAAAGCAGTTCACTCATCCTGATTCCCCATAGACCTCTCTGTTTTCCACTGTCACCTTGATTGTAAGTTACTTATCCTTTCTCAAGTTCTAGTCCTTGGCCTTCTGCTCTTCTCTCACTGTGCCTTATAAAATTATTCACCTATTTGTCAGCACAAAGGATCTGAGGAGGTTTTGGAGAGGGCAATTGCAAAGCAGGACGATGGGGTCCTTGACAAACAGCACAGAAAGAAATTTCTACATGCATCAGATATTTGGGCAAAGAGATTTTCTTAGGAAGGCAAGGAATACACATCTAAGGGCTAATCCAGACCATCTCAAGAATGAGAGATACTTTTAGGAGGGATGGACATATGAAGGCGCATAGTGATGACATCCTTCTGGTAATCCTAAGACAGTTCATGGTGATCTGGCAATTCCCAGAGCTGGTAGACTGACGTCTTCTCCATTATCTGAGCAATAGATAATATATTAGAGGTTTGGCATCTTCCTTTGCTCACTCTCTTCCAAAAATACAGGATTTAGTGGGTTAATTAACAGTGAAAACGGCAATTTTCATGCACAAATGGGTGAATTTCCACTAACATTAACATTGTGAGTGAAGAGCTGTAGGTTTCCCCAAAACTGGGGAATGATAGGTCTGGAAAGAACTGACTTGGGAAGAGAAGGTAAGAGGAATTTCAGCACAAGAGTTTTAAATTAAAGTTATAGTTCTCTTATCATTCCTTTTATCTTTCTCCCTTTTATTTTTTTATTCTCTTACCTTATATTTTCATTGTTTCCTATTCTGTCTCTATTCTTTTGACTTCTAACTCTGCTCAGTACTACTTCATGCATTTTCCATTTTCTTTTTCTTTTCTTTTTTTTTTTTCTTTGAGGTTTAGAAATTGTAATCTGTTCATTTGGTCAATGGTGGCGGTCTTTGCTGGGTCAAGGGATGTTCTTTTTATGTCTGGCCCCCTTCCTTCCTTCCTTCCTTTCTTTCTTTCTTTCTTTCTTTCTTTCTTTCTTTCTTTCTTTCTTTCTTCTTTCTTTCTTTCTTTCTTTCTTTCTTTTGGCAGGGGGGCAGGTACCAGGGACTCAACTCAGGGGCACTCTACCACAGAGCAAATCCCCAGCCCTATTTTGTATTACATTTAGAGACAGGGTTTCAATAAGTTGCTTAGCACCTCGCTTTTGCTGAGCCTGGCTTTGAACTCCTACCTCAGCCCCCCAAGCCCCTGGGATTACAGATGTGCAACACCGCACCCAGCCATTCTCCACTTTCCTTGAAAACAAGCACCATGACCTATGACTTCCAATAGCTACCTTCCAGCTGCTGATAGAATTATTTGCTGACAAAATTACTGGAAAGACTTTACATCCAAAGCATGTGTTTTCTTTTTTCCAGTCTCACACGCTGCCATCTGGTTTCTGTTTCTGCTTTAACTCCATCAACATTCTCCCTTAGACTTATTTTGCTGTTTTAACATTTATGATGCCTGCTTCATTAAAGACCACAAAACCCTTTTAGCAAACTTTCTTCTTCCTGGTTTGCTTAAACCAAGTGTAGTAGAGTTAAATTGTGAAAAATACTAGTACCTAAAAAGGTAGGTATAAATTGGGAAAATCCCCTACCAGTCCAAGCTAACATACCTTTGATCATACTTCTTTGTTGAGGTCGAGACTCTTTATTTAAATGACACAGGATCAATTGTGGGTGTGTGTGTGGGGTGAATTGTAATTCTTGAATGATTTTGAAGAGTTCTTGAAAATACTTCAAGAAATTCTAAGTAGAGTTGTCTTTGGGTGAATAAGTTTTAAACTCCATTTGCAAAGACCTAATAAAAATATCTTGCCACAATCTTAATTTCAACAAGACTGAACACATTAGTCTTATTTCAATTATCCCTGAAAAGGAACCATATATATTTTAGTCATCAAACTCTTAGTTATATTTTTATCCCTTTCAGACATTTCTTCATGTGTGGTCACCAAGTCTTAGCTTTTCTGAAGCCTGTGTACTACACTCATTTTTTTTTTGGGGGGTGGTTCTGGGATTGAACCCATGACTTTGTGCTTGTGAGGCAGGCACTCTACCAACTGAGCTATATCCCCAGTCTTGTGTACTGCACTCTTAATGCCTGTAACAGAACTGATTTCTCATGAGTTCTGCATCGTAAGTATACATAATAATAATGTAGCATCATTAACATTGTAAAACCAGAATTTAAGATGAAAATCATTCGAAAATATAAAATGGAATAATTTATGCTAGGATCCACTTGTTAAAAAATGACAATTCTGAAAAATTTTTTGAAGGTAAGGAAGAGTGAAATTAACATTTTTACAATCGTAATAGAAAAGATACACACACTTTTCCCAGAAAATAACGGATGAAATAAGCCAAAACCTAGCAAGACAAAAGAGGGTTTGATTAACCTAAATAATAAACAATACTGAATTCAAAAGGTAATATTCACTCAGTTGAAACAACATACAATATTTACTCCCCCGCAAAATGACCAAATATAGAGTCACAAATAGAAGCCACAAAGTAAAACTGAACAAAATTGTTTCATGCATGCTAGCCATATTCACTAACGGGGCAATGAAATAATAAAACTTGATAAGCTTTCAAGTGAAATAAGCCAAAACAAAATAAACCACAAAAAGCAAATGAATGTCTCCTGGCAAACAGGGAAGACAATAAACTCTTTTATTCTGATCACGTCTGTTCATTGGAAGCCTCAAATAGCTAATGAAAAACATTATGCACTTTCCTATTAAAGTCAAGAACAGGTTTCTAATTTTTGTCATGACCACTAGCAGTCATTATATGAAAGCAGAAAGAAAAGAAATTAGATTGAAAAGAGAATTTTCTAAATATTATAAATATTTGTGAGAGGGAAAACAAGCATATTATCATAGGACTAATAATTGGATTAAACCATGTAGTAGAATTAAAGTGCAAACTATAAATCAAAAGCATTCCTAAGTCCTGCCAATAAAAGGCAGAAATAATCACTTCCACAGTAATAACAGACAATATAAAGTGCTTAAAAATATAACTTATAGAAAGTTATTACAGTAATGAATAAAGTATTCAATTATTACAGCAGATAACACTCAGGGTAAATTCTCAGATAATAATTTTTTAAAAATGTTAAAGTTTATGTAATTAAAATATCAATGATGACCAAAATGCAAAACTGCATCACTTCAAAATATTGAGATTGATAATGAAAATATTATATAATGGTGATCCAGAAAAAATAAGAAGTCAAATAAAATATTAAGAATAAGAAAGAGATATGATTAAAAATAGGAAAGAGATTTAAAAATTATGAAAAGAATACATTCACTTCTAAAGAGAAAATTATAGAAGTTTATTGAATAGTATAATTATGCCCCCAAAAATGAAAAAATATAACATCTTCACAGAGGAAAATGTCAATATGTTTTTCCTAATTAATATTAAAATTACTTGCAATGAAAATCTATACACACAGTATTTTATAAAATTTAGTAGGTTGATTCTTAATTTCATTCAAAAGATAAAATTTTAGGAAAAACCGATAATCTAAAAATGAATGCAACACAGAAACTATCTAAATGTTAAAATATAAAAGCATTCTTTTTGATGAATTATGCTACTAATACACAAGTAAACCAGCAAATCCATAAAACTGAACAGAGCATTCAGAAAGGAACTTATATGTATTGCATGTTTGAAAATAATGGCATTTCAAATTAGTAAAGAAAAATACTATTCAATAAATGATAATAGAAAAATTGCCTATTTGGATTAATTAGTTAGATCTTATGTCAAAGGCATCATAAAATTTATTTCTAGATGACTTCAAAAAAATAAACCAAAATATTTTAGTGTTATAAGGAAATATAGAGTAATGCTTTTGTGATGTGAGATGGACTAAAATAAATAAGACAAAAGAGCAAAAGTTATAAATAAAAATATAAACATATTGACTAAACCAAAATTAATAGCATGGTATCCATTGATATGCCATCAATAAAGTTAAGTGAATAAGCAAAGACTGAGGGAAACTGTATTATTTATGATGCTGAAACTTCCAAAGCAATGCTTCTCAAACTCTCTGTGGTAGAGTGTCATATTTTTTATTTTTGATCTTTATTAATCATTACATTTATTTCATTTATTGAATGCAGTAAGAAATTAATTCTCAGGCAAATAAAATTAAAAGGACATATTAAATGTAAATCTTTTCCTTATGTGAGATTGAATAATCATAAAACTATTCAGTCCATTTATTTTCAATTTCTTTGCCTATCAGGTTATAGGGCAGTTATAAACCATCAGGGCAGCATCACAGATCTGCAGACCAAACCCTGAGCAGTATAGATCATAGTGTCTCCCATAGATCCTTATTAAAATGGAAAAACACGAACATGAGTTCAGTGTATTAACAGGGAAGTCATAGAAAAGCACACATATCCAATTAACACATGATGATATGCTACTAAGTCCTGGAGGGCAGGATCTTATCAATTATATTGGCAGGATCTTTTTAAAAGTTTGGTATCATCAAACTTCAGAAAAACCTGGAGGAAAATCAACTTCTATACATTGCTGATGACAGTATAAGTTGTCAGAGCCCGTTTGAGAACTATTTGATTCTACTTAAAACCAACCAGGCACTACCAGACCAGAACTCCGCAACACATAATTTTTACCTTATCCCATGCTCTGGAGAAAAATTTCATACTTACCTCAGTAGACATGTGCATGGATATTCATTTCTATTGTAAATTGAAGGAAAAAGAAAGCAAATTCTGAACGCCCTCAACAGAATACCATGAAACATTTATACTAAAGAATATTATGCAGTAAATAAAAATTTGGTAGATCTATTACAATGATACGTTTTATAGAGTAGAAACAAAAATGTCCATAGTCCTGTATGGATAAAATATGCATGGAAATGCCTAGAAGCATGGGGAACATATATTCCAAATACATACAGGTAGTTGTGCTAGGCAAAGTTGTGAAGTAAGAAAAAGAAAACCAAACTTAGAGGTAATGGCCAACCGGGAATTTATTTTTGTAATAATTTTTAAAAAGAACAGTATTCCCATGCAGTACTTGTAAGGCAAAACACTTGGGTCTTTTAACAAACTTTCTAGATGGGAAATCTACTGATTAAAAAGGGGCAATGATAAATGTTTTTAATACCACTGTTAGTTTTGTTCCCTGTTACTATGACAGGAAGCTACTTACTACTCAGGCCAAGGATTCTCCAGAGAAGAGGTGAACCAGGATTTCCAGTTGATGACCTCAGGCTGATACCTGTGAATGCCTTGCCTGTCTTTAACGAAGGGATATAATATGAGATATCACTGACACAAACTTCTAAATGATAAACTGATAAACAAATCACACTACTAAATACTTTGGGTATATTTTTAAAGTACATAAAATCCATTTAACATTATTTTTGATAGACTGGGGATTCATTAATAATACTTATTTCACAGGAAAAGGAGATAAGTTTTCTGAAGCAAGCAATTTATTTTTAATTCAGATTAACAATATAGTCTCACTTCATAATGTCTGCATTTGCCAACTTAGTAAAGTTTCAAAGCAACTAAACCAGTGTTTTTATTCAGACATTTTAATCATATAAGTTCCTCAGAAAATTTCTGTGACATTCCATGGCTGTTTTCAAGCAGACCAGTGGGTTTTCATAAAACATGGTAATAGTAAAACTATAAAGACAAAGTGTTATGAGACAGAAAAATAAGAGAACAGAGTAATGGGAATAAAGAAATGATAAACTAACCTACACGAAATAATTTTATTGGGTGAAGATTGTAGTTGCACAGATCAAAGAATAATTCAGTGCATAAGTGGGCAGCAGGGAAGATTTGATTCTGTTTTAAATGGGAAGAGTAAGAACCACAAATGAAAGAAAAGTAATACTGATAATGTAATAAGCAGAAAAAAAATGGATACAAACTGAGTATAGAAAAATGCAATATTAAGTATAATCAATTTATAAGTAACTTGAGTATAAGAAGAGTGCACTAAATAATAAACACAAATAGAATAGTAAATGGAAATTTTGAAAAAATTTATACAGAGATAACTGGAAAGAGACCAATTAACTGAATTACTAACAGAGATTCATTTAGATACAGCCACCATCCAGAGACCCTGAGCAACACCAATTGCAAACTACAATAGACCAACTGCAAAGTTAGCAGTTTATATTGAAGATTTCTTCCTAATGTCACCTAATGCAACAGAAAACATTTTACATGTTTACTATTACTATTATAGTCCTTCACAACTACAATTATTTCAACTTCATTCAATTAATAGGAATATTGATAATATTTGTAAAAAACATCTATTTTAGTTTATACCATGTGCCTAGCCTGATGAATAGTTCAGCTAGATCACCTCTCACAAAAAAATATGGTAGAGATAGAAATTAATTTTCCATAATCACACAGCTACTAAGCAAAAGCATTGAGAATGAATTCAAGGGTTTTTATATCCAAAACATTTTTAATTACCATTTTACCACTTTGAACTATTAATGTCTAATGTTTACATAATACCTAACAGCTATTATCTCATTATAAAATAATTTCTGTTGTATGTTATGGGTCTGAATGTAATTAAGAACTTTAAAAATTAGTATTCCTATCTTCAATGTATCATGTATACATTTTTAATGGTTAACTTGAATTATCAACTTGATTGGATTAAGAGATGCTGATGATTAAGAGGCTTCTGGGTTTGTCAATGAGGGCATGTCTAGGAATGTTTGGAATGTGGGATAGCAACTGAAGAGGAGACCCTCCCTAAGTGTAGGCAGCACCACCCAATATGATGGTGGCTTGGAAGGAATAAAAGTTGGAAGAACAAGCAAGCAGATGCAGATGCAAGCTTGGCTCTTCTTGAACGGGTTCTTGATTACTGCTTCAATCATCTGAGGATATCGCACTCTTGCTTCTTCACTCTTCCAAAGTGGACACTGCCAGTGATTCCCCAGGTAGTTTGCAGAAGCCTTGGTCTCAGACTAGGGAAGCCCTGTTGATCCCTCTTGTTCTGGGGCTTCTGCCTCTTGGACTGTGCAGCTACTGGTTTTTCCAGCTCTCTGTCCTGCAGACAACCATTGCAGACTATCCAGCTTCTGGTTGTGTAAGCCAATCTAATAAATCCCCTTTTTATGATCATACTTCCTGTTGATTCTGTTCCTCTAGAGAACCCTGACTAATACAAAATTCATCTTAAGAACTTCATAATTAATACATTGAAGGTAAAACTCAGCCTAAGGAGTCTTTGCTGTTCCCAGTTTCTATCACATGAACGTCAAGATAATATTTTATTAGTTCAGAAGAGCACCAAGAACAGCAGAAAAATCCCTAAGGACTAGACGAATTCAGAAAGGGGTAAATGAGCATAAATAGAAATGTTTTGTGTCTTCAGGGTTGGCTTCTTGTAGAAGACAATCCTTCCTGTGGCCTTTAGCCTCTGTTATATCTGTAGTCTTCAGCATTCCTTGGCCCCAGGGCAACTTAATTCCAAACTCTGCCTCCATTTTCATACGTCTTCTGTTTTATGTTTTTATGTCCCTGCCCAAGTTTCTCTTTTTTTTGAAAGACACCAATCATTTTGGATTAGTGGTCCACATTTGATGACCCCAGCTTAATTAGGTAAGGTTTATATCTGTGAAGATCCTTCTCCAAATAAGATCACATTCTGAGTAAGGTGCCAAGGGTCAGAACTTCCACAGACAAGTTTTGGGGAACACAATTCAACCTATCACACTCACCTACTCTAGCTAATCTGGTTTCTGATCCTATTGAGTCTGGTTCCCCAAGGTTTTCAGTCCATCTTTCTCATCTTCAACTCTGCTGCTGCTCCCTTGGTCTCCCAGGGATACTGGAATAAATCCAAACAGGACCATCCTGCTCTCCCTGTGTCCAGATCATCCTCTACACAATAGCACCATCTTTCAGCATGTAAATATGATGTCTCAGACCTCCCCTCAAACCTTTGATAATTTCCTTTTATACTTAAACTAAAATCCAAATTCTATACAAATCAACAACTCTGGCATTTTCTGGCCTCTACCTGTCTCTTCAGCTTGCTCTTTAAGCCATTTGTTCCTTTACTAACTGCTCTCCAGTCACACTGATCTTCTTCCAGAGTATGCTCTACACTCCTTTTTCCTTTTGGATCTGTTCAGTTCCTTCTCATGCATTAGTTTAAAACTCATAGGTCACTTTTTCAGACAGGTTTTTTATTGACCCCACTATTCTAAATTTGGTATATCCCTTCAGTCTGTTATTCATTATGAAAACTAATTCTTTTCTTTTATGGTGTTTATCTCACAAAAGCAAAATCAACATCTTAACATTTGCTTTTGTGCTAACTTTTCTTTTTACCTCCCAAACCCTTTACACTGAGAGCTACATGAAAGCAGAGAGTAGCTGCTTTATTTATGACAGCTAGCAGAGGCTCAACAAATAAGTATTGATCATATACAGAAATGAGCCAAAGAGGAATGAAGAAAGAGAATCCCAAAGTGAAAAAGAAAAGAAAGTGATTGTGAAGGAAAGGGAAAATAAAAAGAGAGAAGGAAGGGCAAATTTTGTTAAATTTAAAAAATAAAAATAGAAAAATAAAATTTAAAACATTACAATATTCCATTGAAGAAATCTTTCTAAATTCATAACCATCACTACTTCATCATATATCAATTCAACTTAATAGTTAAACAATAATTTAATATTTAAATAATTCAATACTGAAAGTGGATTTCTTTATTTGCATTATACTCTGTCATAATTCAGTAAATGGAAATTTTCATTCTTCAGAAGCTTCTTGAGCCATTGAAAGAATTTTGCTCTCTTTGGAGGTTAAGCCAGCTAGCTTCTGAGTAGATTTAACAAAACTTGAATACAATAAAAGGAGAAAAGAAAGGAGCAACTCAAGTTTGTAATTTATTTGTGAAATGACATTAATAATGTTAATGTATCAAGTGTTGTTCCCAGGGTATCATTTTTCATCTGAGAATGAAGCTGTAAAGTTGAAGAATCTATATTGGTTCTTTGTAGGCACATCAAGTGAGCATTTCTTCCTCACCCTGTCTTTTTGTTATGTCTAATCAGTGAGTATTGCATTGCAGAGAAGAGAATCTACTACAGTTAGTTTAAACAAAGGAGGTTTACTTAAGGGTATTTAATGCCACATATGATCATTAGGAAGTCTAACTCCCAACTCCTGTTTAGTTTTCAGGGATCAGTCATGAAACTACATTGCACAATTGGGCCATCAAGGGAGTCACACTCTCGGCCTTGAATCAGAAGCTATAAAAACAGGAAACTGCATGTAAAATCAGGAAGATGTTGCCAAACCAATACTAACACCATAATGACCCTGCACTTCCTAGTGCATGCATCAGTAAAATGGATTTCTGACATCCTGGCTCCTTAGTCACATAACTGTTTCAAATAAAAATTCCACACTGGTTCATCTTATCAGAAGACTATAAATCACTTCCAGATCTCTGGCCACAAAAGTCTGGGAAATGTGGTTTATCCTTTATTTTTTGTTTGTTTGTTTTATATACTACAAGGGAATGAATGCCTGAAGAGCAAACCCATTTACAGTAGATATCATAGCATCCAATATGAACCTTCTCTTTTCTGCCAGTTAAGAAAAGTGCTTAAACGACTTAGAAAATACAAGTCAAGGTGTGGAAAACCTAAGATACATTTCTGTTTTGGTTCAAAAGAAAATAGTAGTATTACTTTAGGGATTCAAGATGATACTTTGACAGTTATTGAATTGCATTATTAATTGAAATGTCAATAATTTCTTGAATTTTTTTTACAGAAACATGAAGCTCCAACAACTTAATTTAAAACAGTAAAGGTTTCACACTATTGATATTTTGGGCCAAATAATTTTTTATTGAGGGAGGATACTCTGTGTGTTATAATACATTTGGCAACACATCTGGCCTTTACCAATTAAATGCTAATTACACCCACCCTGTCTCATTCAGGTGTGAGAATCAGATATGTCTCCAGACATTATAAATGTCCACTGGAGTGGGGAATAAAATTGCCCCCAGTTTTGAAACAGTTATAGATGGTTCATCTATACAGGGAGTGGTTCAAAGTCTGTTTTAAAAATAGAAACAAAAAGTAATACCCAGAATATATAATTCTATTATTATTTTCCATTATGAAAATTTAGAAATATACCTTCCAATTTCAAATTTTTGAAATTTTTTTTTTTCAATATAATGTGGCCGGCGGGGTTGAACCACTGGCTGCTTATCCACTGTGCTATATCCCCAACCCATGTTTTTATGTTTTATGTAGAGACAGGGTCTTCCTGAGGTGCTCAGGCCTTGCTAAGTTGCTGAGACTGGTTTTGACCTCTCCATCCTCCTGCCTCAGCCTCCTGAGCTGCTGAGTTTACACGTGGACTACCATGCCTGGCTTGTAGAAAACATTTCAAAAAGAGGATTAGCAAATAGCTTCAACAATTGTTAGCACCTACCAATACACTTTTGGCTTTTAAAAAAGTATTTTCTCTGTATTATGAGATTTCACAATATAATATAAAGAAGCAAATTTTACCTACATTTTAATGTTTTATTTTTAATCAATAAATAATAATTATATGTAAATAAATAGGTATAATGTGACATTTTGATAAACATATACATAAGAGAATGATCAAATCAGGGTACTTAACATATCTATCACCTCAAACATTTATCATTTCTCTGTAGAGAGATCGTATAAAATTTGCCTAGCTATTTGAAATATACGATACGTTATTACTAACTTTAGTCACATGCTGTGTTATAGAACACCAAAATGTATTCTTTTATTTTTTTTTCTGATGCTACAGATTGGACCTATGGCCCTCTTGCATGGTAGGGGAGCCACCACTAAGCCCCATTTTTCTTGCTTTCTAAGTGAAACTTTGTACTTTGCACTTATTGATCAATGTCTCTCTTTTCCCCATCCACCACACCCCAAGCCTCTGGTAATCACAATTCTACTCTGCTTCTATTAGTTCAATATTTAAAAATTTTAACATAAGTGAGATCGTATGGTATTTGTCTCTCTGTGCCTGGCTTATTTCATTTAACATAATGTCACCTATGTATATATATGTTGTCACAAATGATAGCATTTTTTAAGGCTGACTGATATTATCTTATATATCTATTATTCATTTAAAAATGGAGAGACAAGTGTTCACTCATCCATTAATGAACATTGAGGATGCTTCTATACCTTAGCTATTGTAAATAATGCTTCAATTAATGTGGGAGAGGAGACATCATTTTGGCATACTATTTTCAATCTCTTAGGGTACATACCCAGAAGTGAGATTGGTGGATAATTCCATTTTTAGTTTTTGCTTGTTGCTTTTAAATTGACTGTACTATTCGCCATACCACCAATAGTGTACAAGGCCTCCCTTTACTCCACATCCTGGCCAACAGCTATTATCTTCCGCCTTTTGAAGAATGACCAATCGAACAGAAGCGAGGTGCAATCTCATTGTGATTTTAATCTACATTTCTCTTAACCTTTGAGATACTGAGCTTTTTTCATTTATCATTTGAGGATTTATATGTCTTTTGAGAAGTGTCAATTCAAGACACTATTTTTTTTTTAATAAATTTTTTGTTTCGTTTTGTTTTGTTTGTTTTTGGGTATCTTGAGTTCCTTGTACATTTGGGACACTAATCCCTAAAAAGATGCCAAAAAAATTGCAGTTTTTTTTTCCCCAGTATGAAGCTTATCTCTTGACTCTATTGTTTCCTTTGTTGTATAGAAGCTTTTGAAAAGTTTGATACAATCTCAAGGCCTATTTTGTTTTTGTTGACTGAGGTTCTGGGGACACATTCAAGAAATCAATCCTGGATAAATGTCATGGAGCTTCCTCCCTGTTTTCTTCTACTAATTTTATATTTTCAAGTCTTATGCTTAGGTATGTAATTCATTGAGTTGATTCTCCAGATAAGAAAAGTGTTCATTCTTCCACCTGTGAGTATCAAGTTTTCCCAGCACCATTTATGGAAGTGATTTTCCCTTTGTGAAATCTTGACATCTTTCTCAAAAATCAATTGACCATAGCTGTGTAGACTTTTTCTACACTCTCTTTCCTAATCCATTGATCAGTATATCTGTTTTACATTAGTACCATGTTGTTTTGAACTGCAAGTTGGTATTATCCTTTAAAATCTGCTAGTGTAATCTTCCAGTATTATTCTTTTTGGTCAAGTTTGCTTTGGAAATCCATATGAATCATTAACAATTCCATATGAATTTAAGCATTTTTTAAAAATTTCTGTGAAGGAAGACACTTGAATTTTGATATGGTTTGTATTCAATCTGAAGACAACTTTGGTCAATATGAACTTTTAACAATGTTAATTCTTCGATTCCATGAACATAAAATATCTTTCTATTTATTTGTGTCATCATCAAATTCTTCTATAAATACTTTCTAATTTTCAGTATACAGATATTTCACTCCCTTGTTTATATTCCTGTTTCTATGCTATCGTAAATAGGTTTTTTCAATGTCTTTTTCAGACTGTTAACTGTTAATGTTCAGAAATTCTACTGGATTTTCTTTATTGATTTGTATCCTGCAACATGCTGAATTTATTTATCAATTCAAACCAGTTTTTTAGTGTAGTCATCTGGATTTTCTATATGTAAGAGTATGATGTCTGCAGAGACAATTGCCCTCTTCATTTTGTATTTGAATGTCTTTATTTCTTTCTCCTGCTACGGTTCTGGCTAGTACTTCCAATACTGGGTTCAACAGAAGTGATGAGGGGAGCATCCTCACCTTATTCCTGATTGTTGAGGAAAGCCTTCAACTCTTCATGATTGAATGTGGTATGAGTTAAGGTCTTGTCTTACATGGGCTTTTTGCTGCTGTTGTTTAGAGGTACAGTCCTTATTTATCTAGTTTATTGAGAACCTTCATTAATAAAGGATGTTGGATTTTGTTAAATGCTTTTCCTGCATCTATTGAGATGATAACAGTTTGTATGTTTCATTCTGTTAATACACTGAATCACATTTATTTATTGGCATATATTGAAACAATCTTGTATTCTGGAGATGAATCCCACTTGCTCATGGCGTATGATACTTTTAATGTTCTGTTGAATGCAGTTTTGCTAATATTTTGAAGAATTGTGTATCTGTTTTCATTGGTGATATTGGTGTGTAGTTTTCTCTTTCTCTTTTTCTTTTTTTCTTTTTTGGTACTGAGGATTTAGCCCAAGGGCACTTTACCACTAAGCCACATCTTCTGCCCTTTATTTTATTTTTTATTTTGAGAAAGGATCTTATTAATTTGCTCAGGGCCTTGATAAGTTGCTGAGGCTGACTTTGAACTTATGATCCTCCTGTCTCAGCCTCCTGAGTCACTGGGATTACAGGTGTGCACCCACCAGCCTGTAGTTTTCTTGTTTCTTTGTTTAGCTTTGGTATCACGATAATGCTGGCTGCATAAAACAAATTTGGAAGTATTCACTCAAGAGGTGAATTTTAAACATGTCAATTTCATGTGATATTTTATAAATTTGTACTTTATGAATGCACTATTTTCTGTAAATTTAAAAATTATATAGTTTCTATTTTCTGTTCATGCTTTAAATTCACATATTTTTAATCACTCAATTTCAGCAGTGATGTTATAACCTCAAGAAACTAAAATTATCACTTACATATAGACATGCCACTTTCTCACAATGATAAATCTAGATATTACAATAAAATTGTACTGACAAAAGTGGGAGAAATAATTATTCATTGATAACACTTTCACATCAATGATGATACTGAAGCAAACTGCATTTTTAATTCCATGTCCTGGTCATCTATGTGTTAGATCTCAGTCAGGCTCCTGACTCATGTGAAGAAACAGTATGTTCTCACGTCCCAAATTGTCTGCCTCAGCTTTCTTCAGATAGTAAAGACAGCTTCAAATGACTGGGATTTTCAATGATATTGGGGAGGAATTTAACCCAAGTTCCTACAGGAAAAGTTTCTCAAATTCTCGACTCTGGTTGCATTTGTGAATCTCTCCAATATTAAATGCTGGTGTCCAGAACTCATCCTTGAGAATTTGATTATTTGTCTGAGTGGGGCTGGCCATAGGTACTATTTTAGAACTCTCTAGTTGAGTCTAATATGTAGCCATGGCTGAGAAACATTTCTGGAAGACAATGCGACTCAACTATGAACAAGCTACATGTGGTTTGAAAAAAATCTCTTTGGTGATTTTCCTGTACCTTCCTTAAAAGGACATCTTCTTCTTAACAGTTAAGAAACATATCCTGAGAATAAACTGTCCACAAACTGAGTCAGCCCACCTCTTCCCTGGTCTTCCCTAGCCCTGAAAAAGGAAACTCAATAAAAATAGATGCCTTCCAATGCAAACATGGAAAGATTTTGTATGGAAGCATTAGTAGTATTAAATCTGGAAAAAGGATGTCCAATGTCTTTATGAACCAAAAATTTCCAGAAAGAATGTGGAAGCAACAGACAAGCCTGTGGCCCTCATGGCTTTAGAAGAGTTTTCTGGACCTTAGGTCCATCCAGGATTACTGGACTCTTCCTACCTCCATGAGCTATGTAACCAAGACACTGAATGCTACTCTAAGAACAGAAGTTTACTGTACCAGTTCTCAATCCTATTTTATATATGCCCCAGATTACAAAACTACTTCCTTATAGGACTGTGTGACTATGAGAGATTTGGTTACTATTTCTTTATATATTTTCTCATCAATGAAATGAAATAAATAGATGAGAGAAATTCTAAAGTCTATTTCTGCTCTGAAGTTTGCGCTCCTTCTTGGCAAGATTTTTGGCAAAATAATTATCATGAGATTTAAAACTCCAATGGAATATATTATACAAGTTAAAGGTTTAGGGTATTTCTCTTCTTTCAAATTCATTCCTGGACCCTCTTTTTTTCTCCTTCACTCTTATCTCTGTTTTGCTGTGGCATTTCCTCTTCTGAGGTGAGTGATAGATCACACATTTCTATAAAGAAAAATTAATGGGCTAAGTGTGAAGCAGAGAAGACAAGGAATAATAACTTAAGTAGTACAGAACAGAGAGAGGAGGAAGTGAGATCATAGATACCAAATGCACATGCCCTTTAAAGATGGGAAACTGCAATAATGAGGTGTCAGCAAGGTCAGGTAGATAAGTACTAAACTTGGAGGGTTCTGGTTATATTGGCATTTGGTTTTGTAAATGCATTGCACTCTCTCCACCAGTCCTCAACCACAGAAAGCTGCCGTACTCTCTTCTGCCCCTTGACAATCCCCTTAGCTCTCCTTCTGCAGCCAGTCATGAGTAATAACTCCAAAGCCCCTGCAAAGACCCGCATTGTGGGCAGGTGCAATCATTCAGAATATACACAAACTCCATGGAGAAAAAGACATTACGATGGCACTGCAATCGATCTCCTCTCTGCTAAAGAAGTTAAGTCCACATGACCTATATTCATGTACAGATTAGCTCAGATGGAAAAATGAAAACTAGTGACTATGAATCATGCAGTAAATACAGGAGCTCATAAATAAATAAAATCCCTGTGGGTAGGAACTCAAGAGTTGAAATAAGAAGGTCTGATAAATGGGCGGGGGGTGGAGAAAAGTTAGAATTATAACATAAAACTTGGAGGGAATTGGTATGGCAATTTCTAATATCTGTAAATATATATTTGTCCTGGGTGAACTAAGCAAGGGAGACAACTGCATGAATAACCAAGTGACAATACAGTCTGAAGTTGTGAAGTTGAATAATTTTGTTTTGATTGATTCTTTACAAAGATGAAATAGGCTAATGTTAAACATTTTTTAAAAGTGAATAGGAAAAAAAATCTTTTATTTTTGCTCCTCTAATAGAACTCATTGTTACAAACTCGTGATTTATCCATACACACATGCAAACATAAATACACACAGATATTTCAAATGTTTATTTTTTCACATATATCATACTAACATAAAGTGTATTTGCATCTATATATTTATATGATTTTGACAAAAATGGGTTCATATTTTATATATTTAGGCACATTCCCTTTTTTGTTCTTCATTCAAAATATTCCCACTTCTGGGGTTAGATCCTGGCTCCACATAATTATGTGACCTTGAGATATATTACTCGAACTCTCTATGCCTCAATTTCTCCATCAGAAAATGGAGATGATAGTGATAACAACTTCTTAAATTTGCTCTGATAATTAAATATATTGTATTACATGATCTAGGAACAGTGTTAGAAAATGAAAGTACTATAAAAGTATCATTCCTTATTTTGCTATGATGGTAGGTTCCTGTCATAATCATATTCATCATTACACGTAATGGATGGTGTGGAACTCCACCCAGATACCCTCCTCAGGGTATGAGTCACAATGATTCCTCTTAATGGGTAATTGTCCTTGGTCACAGGGAATGTCCAAAGTTATACTCACAGTTCCAGGTATAGTTCATAGCCAGTGATTGACTGATGTAGATACTGTTATTATTGCAATATCAGGTGTCCCCAAAATCTTATGTGTAGATAATGCAAGAAAAATTAGAGGTGAAATGATGGAGTTATGAGAGTCTTATTCCAATCAGTGAATTAATCCCCTTAGATATTAATTGGTGACTGTAGGCAGGTTGGATATGGTTGGAGGAGGTTGGTCATTGAAGGCATGCCTTAGGGGTATATATTTTTTGAGCTTGGCTCAGTGTCTATCTGCCTCTCTCCCTCTCCCTAGTGCCATGTCCTGAGAGGATATCCTCCAACACACTCTTCTGCCATATGTTGCACATCACCTTGGACCACAAAGAATGGAGTCAGCCCTCTATGGAGTAAGACCTCTGAAACCATGACCACTTCCATCCCTGGCCAAATAAACTTTTCCTCTTCTAAAATTGTTCTTGTTGGGTCTTTTGGTCACAGCAGTGAAAAAGCTGACTTAGATACCAATACTCACAAGCCTACCTTGCTCATTCCTGCTTTCCTCACTCACTTTATATCTTAGCCATAAATCCTGAAACCACCAACCAATAAGTCTGCTCATAATTTTTTTCCAGAGAACCCCTAATCTAAACTTATTTGTTACCAGGTAACTCTCAGAAGCATAGTCAAAAATGAAATATCTTATTTGGATCATGCATTGATTCACCAGTACTGAGAACGCCATTATTAGTGGATGATGGAGTATGGATAGAAATGATGTTGTAATTAGTGCTTTCATGTTAAAACATTCACTTGTGATAAACAGGGTATAGCACCATAGAAGGGAGTGTACCACCTGGGTCAATTTCTCTAGGTTTGTGAACTATGAAGAATACAGTAACTATAAGGTCAATGGAAATTGATTACTATCCTTGGAGTTTACTGATTAGTTAGTTATAATGGTAGCTCAAGATAATTAATGAGAAATTCCAAGCACAGAGCATTAAAGATAATAATTAATTTTTGGTGGCATTTAAGGAGACTCTAAACTCCTGCAGCTAGAGGACAAAGAAAAAGAAGAAACACTCATAGGACTTAAATGAAAGAGGAGCTTCAAAGTTGACTTCTCAGTCCTCAAAGGTCTTCTACAACAAGGATTTTATCTCTAGCTCTGTAAGGAGCTATATCTTGAGACTAGGAATGGGGATTTGTGGATGAATGCATTTGAAAACCTCAACCCTCCAGATTCCCCTGATATTTGCTTACAGAAATAGTCTACACCCCATGTTAGAAGATAACACTGCCCTCACCCTCAGACTCTGATTTCAGGTCATACACAGGGTTCATATGAACCAGAGACATTTTAAGATAGTATTTGCTTCTTGAGAATATCCTGGAAATTAAGAACCATGACAAGGAAGAAATTCCAATACAACCTAGTAAGGAAGGCACTATGCTTTTCAAGGGAAGAGAAGGATTCTGCATTGAAGTTATTGCAAAATCTGGGTAATATGTTCTGTTAGGAGTGGGAAGAACAGAACCACCAGATACCAAGGGTTCTAGATCAAGGGACAAAATATAAAGTTGAATAAGGAAAAAATTATCAATTTAGGATCACACTACTGAAATACTGGGTTTAATGTAGCACCTCCAAAAACGAAGGCCCTAGAAACTTGTAGAAGCAGTAATTCATAAATATGTAGTGGAAGGGCCAGAAAATACTGTGACAGATAGTGAAGGAAGGAGTCACACTCAGAAAAGCAAGCATGCTAGAATGGATATCTAAGGTACAAAACTCACCAGAGAACAGGGTTCTTGGAGTTGAACAATAGGATAATTCTCCATTTCCTATAGAAATCTTTGTTACAACAATAAAGAGTGTGCTGAAGACAGAGTCACTGACATTGTTGAGAAACTGAGTGGGAGGATCATGTTTAGGCTAGGTTAAAAGCAGGAGATGCTGTTGCAGAAATGAACTTCCTGATAATAGGGTGTTCCTTACTGATGGGGCATAAACCATCAGAAGAATAGCACATGTAATCATTTCATGTGACAAAACTGAAATAATAGCCAGAAAGAAAAGAGAGAGCAGCCATGAGAGTTATTAACAAACCTATAGGTGTGGTAAATAAAACATAATATCCCTAGAAATATAAGCAAGAAATATAGGCAGCATAGGTATTGATTAAGTAATCAGTCTATGTGTAAAATCAAAAGTCTGAAGTGGAATCCCCAGACACAACTCCAGATCTCTTATCAGATCCATAATGCATAGAACACCATAAAAACATGTTCAGTAGTAATTTATTCAATCTCTCTGAAAAGGGACCTAAGGCCTTTCACTCAAGTCATCACATATATCAATTGTGAACTGAGGTTGATATCCAGGGTACTACCGTAGCCCCTGTTAGAAATCAGGTGTTAAGGGGTCAAGGTGATCCATGGAAACCTATCCCATGTCAGTATTACAGTGAGTTCACTGGATCCATAGACTCATTCAGTATAATTTCCGAATATAAATTTGAATAGATAGAATTCATTTTTAGCACAACCTGCATTTTGATGGCTTGATGTGTATGAGAACTATCTTAAGAAAGCCAGCTGCAAACTTCCAAAACTGCCCTCTTCCCAGTAGAAAATCGAAATCTATATATAGTACTGAATTTCAGGGGAAATGCAGAAATTAACCCATACTCAGAAATTTAAAATATGTAAGAGTTGTGGCTCCTTTCATATCACAATTTAATTCATTAGGTTCACTCTTTCAAAACCACAATATGGATTATAACAGATAACCATGGATTATTGCATCCTTCCTAGTAGTAGTCCTAATTTCAGCCACTGTCATTTCTGCTTGAGCAGATTAATAGACACTTTGGCTACAGCATGTGCTCATTGGTTTTGCACCTGCTTTCTCTTCCATCACAGTCAGGAAGGAGACTCAGAAGCAGAATATTTCCATGTGGAATGAAGAGCACCATTTTCAGTCTTGACTCAGCTATACTAACTTTCCCTTACTCTCACTTATACTCCAAAGGGACCTAGACCATCTGGACATCTGGAAAACATCACACTGGTCCACTAAATAGATTAAATCATGCTAATCAAACCAGGTGAGCAGAAACTGACAAGTACATCAGAGTCTTGGTAAGACATATGTGCCTAAGGGGGCAGTATAGAAACCCTAGTAAGACTCATGAACTTTCCAAAACAGTGAAGCTTTTAGTGTTTCAGAGGACTAGAAAATACCAAAACTTTCTCTCCAAAAAACAAAAGAAAAATGATTGCTTCTCAAAACTTCTGCCACTCAGAAGCAAAACAATAATTGATAGGGCTTTTGGGATTCTTTACATTCTGAAAGCATCAAATTTAACAATTTAGAATACTGCTTCAACACATTTGCCAGTGACACAAAAAAATCTGCTGATATTGAATGGATCCTAATGCAAAAATAGTGTCTTCAGCAGGTCTACATTGCAGTTTAAGTAGTCATGCCACTTGGAGCATATAACCTAGAAGACCCTAAGTTACAGGAGGTATCTGTAGTGGTGAAAAAATATCATATGCAATTTACATATCCAACTCTAAGAGAATTACCATCATGTGTTCTGTGAAATCCACTGCTATGGACTGAATGTTTGTGTCATCCCAAAAATTATATGTAGAAATCATAACCCCAAACTGATGATAGGAGATGGAACCTTTGGGGAAGTAATTACATCAAGAAGGTAGAACCTCATGAATGGTTTTAGTGCCCCTTATAAAACAGGTACTTGTTCACCCCTTCTGTCTTGTGAGAACACAGCTAGAAAGCAACATCTTTGAACCAAGAAGTAGATTCTCACCAGACAATGAATCCAGACTTTTGAGCCTCAGGAACAGTGAGAAATAAATTTCTGTTACTTATAAGTCAGCAGTTCATCATATTTTAAAAATTTGTTCTAATTAATTATACATGTCATTAGAATACATTTTGACACATCATACATAAATGAACTATAACTTCTCATTCTTCTGTTGTACATGATGTGGAATTATACCAGTCGTGTAGTCATATATACACATAGGGTAATAATGTCTGATTCATTCTATTATCCTTCCTAACATCATACTCCCTCCCCTCCCTTCACTCTCCTCTGCCTAATCCAAAGTACCTTTATTCTTCCCTAGCCCACAACTCCCATTGTGAATTAGTGTCCGCATAACAGAGAACACATTCAGCCTTTGCTTTCTTGGGATTGGCTTATTCACTTAGCATGATTTTCTCCAGCACCATCCATTTACTGGCAAATGCCATAATTTTATTCTAAGGCTGAGTAATATTCCATTGTATGTATATATGCATACCACATTTTCTTTAACCATTCATCTGTTGAAGGGCATATAGATTGGTTCCATAGCTTGTCTATTGTGAGTTAAACTACTATAAGCATTGATGTGGCTGTGACACTGTAGTATGCTGATTTTAAGTCCTTTGGGTATATACTGAGGAGTGGGATAGCTGGGTCAAATGGTGGTTCCATTTCAAGTTTTCTGAGGAATCTCCATACTGCTTTCTATAGTGGTTGCACCAATTTGCAGACCCACCCACCAACATTTATTGTTGCTTATATTTTTGATAATTACCATTCTGACTGGAGTGAGATGAAATCTTAGAGTAGTTTTTATTTGCATTTCTGTAAGAGTTCATTGCATTTTATTATAGTTGTCCAAACAGACCAAAGAAGACAGATGAACCTTTGTAAAACTGCTGAAGTAAACAAAGGTTTGGCAAAAACAAGTCCACAGAGTCTGAAAAGAAGAATGATCAATGTAAGAATATATTTAAAATCATGGAAATGTAAAAATGCATACAATCCCCCCTCTTCATTTTGCCCCATTTTGGTGACTCCAAAGGACCTTTCTAGGGCAAATTTTTAACATTAGTCAAGGCCTCCTAAAATTACATGGCCACCTATATTATTGCTCTACCTAATCTTTCCCTCTTCACTTTCTCATGCCCCAGTGAGCATTGTGCACATGCTTCTTTTTGACAGAACATATTCCCTGGCAACCTAACCTGATATGGTACTTTGCTTATCTATCTATTCAGTAGACAAATAACTGGCTCATTAAAATGCCTCTATAGTTTTCATTTACTTAACCAGAGAGTTAGGTGATTTTTAAGGTAACTCAGACTAGATCTTATTATAATAGCAAGAACAGATCATACTAGCAGGAGTGAGCCAAAACTTTAGCTTCTATATTCATCATTTAAAATGACTTCGTTTGGTTCATGATGCTTATGATTTTTTTAGCATAACTGACTCTAAAAAGATATGCTGGTTTTATTTATTTTTTGCTGACAGAAATACATAGGAAAATCACTGAACTCATGTGATAATATGTTTGTTTGATACTACTTTATGACATTGACATCTGATGATAAATATGTGTGAGTGGACGAATAAGACTATAGCAGAATTTGTGGTCTGGAAAAGAAAATGTAAAATGATAAAGACTGCTGGACTGAATTAGGGAAACAAAAGAAGAAAAACTCAGTAAGGAGTTTTGTTCGTGGTTTTAAAATCTTTACTTTAGTTATTTTCCCCCTGGAAAAGTTAATGCTGTCTTTTCTTTAAAACACAAAACAAAACAAAACAAAAACACATTAAAGACATATAGTTCATTTTTGGAGGACTCATACAGCTGCTTAAAAATTTCTTTGTCCACAGACAGACAAATTTGTTCCCACTCCCCTTCCCCCCATATTGAAGGTGGAGGTACATTATTAAAGGAGAGCAAGACTGGCAAGGGAAATACTTCTATTTGACACCAACTATTCCTCATGTGATTACATGCAAATACAGTGTTATAGCTGTCCCACATTAAGTATTCATGTCTTTAGTAGATAACACTAATGGAATTATCAGGCCCATTTCACAAAGCTTGACAGATCTTAGAAAAAATGAGAAATGATACACTTTATTCCACCACAGTTTTTTATAACTATGAAGGACCACCATTCCCAGCAAAAGACTAAAGTATCATATTAGTGATGTCTGGCTCGTTTCTCATTCTTGACAATTGTTTTCAGAGTCTGCTTTGCACATCCTGGTCTTTACTAAACCTTAATTTCTGAAAGACACTTTCCCTTCATCACTCTCACATGGTTACTAAATAAGTCTTTCTCAAGTTAGGTGGGACAGGGTCCAGAAATAGGGTTCATTTCCTAATTGATCCCATTTGAGACATCCAGTCTATCAGTGCTGCATCCTCTCATCATCCTCCTTCACTCTGAAGTTTGGTGCTAGTATTTCTATCTACTAACTTCCAGGCCACTTTTCCATATTCACCTAAGACTTTCTATACCTAACTTAAACAACCCCTCTGTTCCTAAATCCTCCCAACATCTGGAGTTTTTCAAACATCCATGTGGCTGATCCATCTAACATCCATAACTATAAATATATTAAAAAGATCTATTATAAGGTATTGGCAATATAATTGTGTAGGCAAAGTCGTCCCATGTTATGGTTTGGATGTGAGGTGTCCCTCAAAAGCTTACATGTGAGACATGCAGGAAGGTTCAGAGGAGAAATAATTGGGGTATAAGAATATTAACCCAACCAGTGAATCAATTCCTGATGGGATTAGATTGTGCATGGCTTTGGGATATATATTTTGTGTCTGGAGAATGGAGACTCTCTCTCTCTCTCTGCTTCCTTGATCACCATGATGTAAGCTGCTTCCCTCTGCCACTCTCTCCTGCCATGATGTTCAGTATCACTTCGAGCCCCGACGAATGGAGCTGGCCTTCTATGAAACTATGAGCCCTCAAATAAACCTTTCCTTCTTTACAGTTGTACTGGTCAGGTCATTTAGTCACAGCAGCATAATAGTTGACTAAGACATCCCACAATCTGCTGTATGCAGAGTGGAGAAACAGGAAAGACAATGCTGTAATTTAGTCCATGTATGAAGGCCTGAGACTCAATAAAGCTGAAGATATAAGTCCCAGGCCAAGGACTGGAGATTTCTCAGCTCAAATAATGAATCAGAAAAAGGGGGAAAATTCCTCTTTCCTCTGCGTTTTCTTCTAACAGGCCCTGAGGATACACTTTACTGGACTAACCAATTTAAATGCTACTCTCACCCAGAAGCATCCTCACAGGCACACTCAGAAACAAAGTTTAATTTATGCTCAGTCAAGTTAGTACACAAAATCTGCCATTCCAGATCTACCTTCACCAGTCACTTCTATGGTCACACCCTAGGACTTTTCATCTCCCCAAATGATCCACCACCAAAATTACAGATTCAAACATTCACTGTTTCATAAAAGCTTCATCTTCCTGGACCTTAATTTCCAGCAATTTCCGTTATGGTGATATACTCATATATTCTTACAGGTTATTTGTCCTTTTCATTAAGTCTCTCGGTCATCTTTTCTACTTTATTCTTCTTCATTTCTTTCCCTAACCATTCTTGCCAACCCCCTTAATTGCTCTGTACTTCTATTATTTTATTCCTTTCATCCTAGATCAATCTTGCAATTTTTTCATTTAGTGGCTAATCTTAAATTGTAGATTGAGAATGGTACTGCAAAATAGGGCAATTTGGTTTCATTATAAATTCACAATCACCAATAAAAATGTGACTTAATCTAGCATAGACACTTTTGGTCAATTTTATCTCTTATGAATTTCTCTTTGTCCATTTTACTCTTATGCCCATTCATCCATACTCAAAGTTTCTATTACTATCTGTTATGGTTTGTATCTTAAATGCTCCCCAAAGGCCCAAGTGCTAAGACTTGCCTGCTGTCTGGGGCACTATAGGGGGTTGGTGGAACTTATAGGAAGCAGGGCCTATTTTGAGGAAGTTAGGCCATTGGGGGCACATTGGAATCCTAGCCCCTTCTTCCTTTGCCCCCACTCCTTTTCAACCTCCATGAGGAGGAAAATGGAGTTTTACTCCATTGTATGTTCCCTGCCATGAGTTCTGCCCTGCCACAGGTCAAACACAATGGAGCCAAGTGCCCATAGACTGAAACCTCTGAATCTGTGAACTAAAATAAGTATTTTCTCCTTTTAACTTCATTATCTCGGGTATGTTTTGTCATAGCTATGGAAAGCTGACTAAGCTACCATTTATACACCTAAGACTTACAACTTTTTTCTCTAGTTCAGGAACTACATGTATAATGGCTTCTTTAACATCTGTATTTAAATAGCTCAATCTAGCAAGGTTTTATAATCATTATTTTCTCTGTTCCCTGCCCTCAATTAGTCCTATTCTGTGTTTCTTTCATCTTGAATGGAATCACCATGTATCCACCTATATAGCTTAGAAACCCAATGCTTATCCTTGAAATTTCCTATTTCTCACCTATTGTGTCCAATCCATTACAACTTTTTAAAAATATTCATTTGTTTATTTTTGGTCCAATGTACACAAATGGAGTACTAGGATTGTTTTTGTGGTTGCATACAAAGTAGAATCACACTATTTGCATATTCATACATATACATAGTATAATGATGTTTGTCACATTCTATTATCTTTCCTTCCCCACCCGCCTCCCCTTACTTTCCTCTCTACAATCCATCCTTCCTCCATTCTTCCCCTACCTCCACCCCCACCCCCCAGTTACACATTCTTGTCTGGCTAGAACACTGGCTATCTTTCCCTATGAAATGCTAGTATGCTGATATTCAGTGCAGTATTAATGCATTTTTACATCATAAAATGAAAGATGAATACTTTTCAAGCCCTTCAGAAATATCTCCCAGAATAATTTGGGGCAACTACTCATTTTGGATGGAAACAAGATACTATATAAACAAAATAACATTTGAAATATGACATGTTATTTCTCGTTGAAACTTTTTATTTGAATTACAGTTTAAAGATGCCTAGAGAAAAAAAGCAAAAAAAAAAAAAAATGAGGACGGATCTTTTGCTTTTTCATCTATTGAAAATTTATGTTTACCACATGTTTATACAGGCCTAAATCAATTCTTATACTGTTAATTAAAGAAGTGATTTTAATCAAAAATATTTTTCAAAAATTAGAGGATATAAATATCTTGCATAAAAAATTGGGTAAAAATACATGTGAAATAACAGAACAATTATTGCTAAAGAACCCCAAATTTAGGATGAATATATAAATTAATTTATGGCAATAGTTTTGGTGTATGGAAATGTAATAACAATGAAAACTATAAAAAATATCCAAGTCTCAGACCTGTCAAAAATAGAAATTCACTTTTTATTTTATATTTTAAATTTTGAATGATTACTTTGCAGTTGTTGATTTACCTGATGCTTTTATAAATGTATCATTTATTCTAAAATTTCGGCAAAGTAGCTATTACACGTTTTTGCAGATTCATGATATTGTCTGCATGATTTTATTTTTATTTTTAACTTGGGAAAAGCAAAACAAGAGCTGGATTTAATTTCTGCATCATTTTTTTGCTAGATAAGCTTGAGTAAGGTAGATAATGTAATTGTGCTTCTCTGAACCTTGATTTCCAAGTATATAGTTAGTTATGATTAGAGGAAAAGGAATGCTAATACCTGCCCTAAACTGGTTAATATGCATGTTAAAAATATAAAAGCCACCTAACAGAACTAATCACTTAGGAACTCAATAAGTAGCTATTAATAGCAGTAATATTGAGCTTTGTTTTGATATTTTGATTAGAATTGCAGGTAAAATTAATTACAGGTAATATTAATTTTTCAAAGCTGACTATTCATGATTTATAGGAACAAAATAAATATAGGCTAGGTAGTTTATTATCTATATAAGATAGTGGTTTCTAACTGTCAGAGAGAAAGTTTTTAACATGAATTCTAATCTGTCACAATGAAGTAATTAGAGTTAAAATGCATCATTTTGTGGCAGAAAATTAATAAATTAAATTTAAGTGTGAGAATCTTGAAATCAGATTGGACCACAGAGGCAACAAGTCACCCTTCTGAATTTTCAGAATCTAGAGAAATTAACTAATTTTACACAATCACATAGCAAGTTAGCCAAGATAAAAATAACATTTTATAAAAATTCCCAGCCCAAGGCTCTTCATGTAAATGAAGAGAAATTTAATTGCTAAGTTATTTGCCTATCTTAGAGGCAGAATAAAAAAAAATCTAAATTATTTTGAAATAGCATAACAGATATAAATGGTTAACTATGCTTATAAATACTGTTTTCTGCATTGGTAATCATTTTTGAAAAAACCAATATGATTAAATTTCTGAGATAAAACTTTTCCTTTAACTGCGCTCATTTATTAAGACTAAATAACTTCAACAAATACAGTGACACCACTGTTATGGTTTAGATATGAGTTCCCCAAAAGCTCATGTTTTAGACAATGCAAGAATTTTAGAGGTAAAATGACTAGGTTATGCGAGCCTTAACCTAATCAGTGAATTAATCTACTGATAGGATTAATTGGGTGGTAACTCTAGCCTGGTAGGTGTGGCTGGAGGAGGTGGATCATTTGGGGGTGTGCCTTTGGGGTATATATTTTGTAAACTGAGCTGAGTCACTCTCTGCTTCCTGATGCCAATTCCTGAGCCACTTTCCTACTACATGCCCTTCAATGATGATGTTCTGCCTCATCTTAAGCCCAGAACACTGCAGGCGGTCATCTGTAGACAAGACCTCTGAAACCATGAGCCTCCAATAAGCTTTTCCTCTAAAATTGTTCCTCTGGTTATAGTAACAAAAAAACTAACTAAAATACCCCAGGAAGTAGGTTCTGTTTTTGTACTTGGTAAGAAAATATATGACCATGACCTTTGCCTTCTGAAAGTTCTTCATGTAATGAGGAGGAAGACCATAAAAAGGTCAATATAATTCAACAAAGGAAGTTCTCAGGTATGGAATGAATAAGGTGTTACAATAGTACATAGCAGCAATACTTATCTGTGGCCAATTTACCATGGATTAGATTTTCTAGTCAAAAAATTAATAGAAAAAAATAGCTAGATACTATCACCTTGTTTCTATCAGCAAAAAAAAGACAATTGCAAGGTAGAACTCTGTTTTCAGAAAAACAAAAGCAACTTGATATCATTATCATAGACTTTCATTATTTCCTTATACCTCTCTGAGGAAGGAGTGAGAATCTGTTTTCTAAACTGCCAGATAATAACACTTACATGTCCACTCTCAGAAAACATACCCAATTTCAATCAAAAAGGTTATTTTCCCCACTCTCTTCCTTCTAAAATATGAAAAGAAATTCCACGGAAGAATAAAAAAGAAGTCAGGCAGCTGTTTGGGCTATTACTGAATAATTATGATGCTCAGCACTGATGCTTCCTTTTAACATTAATTTAAAATATGCTAGGCTCTGTAAAACACTGGTAATTGTAGCATTTTAAGAAAATTTGGATTGAAGTACATACTTTTTATTTGAAATAAATCAAAGAAAAACAATGAGATACCACATCATAATTCCCTCTTTTTTTTCAAAAAATTTTTTCTGGAGTGAAATAGTGAATGGCATGTTCTAGATCCATACTGAATCAGTTACATCTCATAAAATCCCTATAATTTACTTCTTGAAAGCCAACATCTTAGGCTTCTTACAGAATTTCATAGTGTTTATGCTTTACTTTGTTAGGAGGAAATAGCACTGAGTGTCACCATATAATAGTGAAAATGTTGCTATGTCTCATTTTCTTTCCAGTCAATGAAATATGATAAAGCATTAACATTCATTCAAACCAAAAGATAATTTATTTGAACATTGTTTTAGTTTGGATCTGGAATTGCCTCAAATACGCATATGAATGATCTGTCCCTAGCTTGTGGTGCTATTGGGGAGGTGGTTGAAAAGTCAGGAGGCACAGCTTGGTAGGAGGAAGTAGGTCATTGGGAATGTGCTTTTGTAAAGGGTATATTTTTTCTGAAAGTTATATTTTCTTCCTGACCCTTTGCCTCTCTTTCCCTTTTCCTCTTTCTCTCATTCTCTTTCTCTCATTCTCATGAGGTGAACAACTTTACCCCACCATGCTTTTCTGCCTCAATGTACTTTCTTATCTAAGAATCAGAATCAAATGAGTTATCTGGCCAGAGACTAAAACCTCTGAAACTGTGGCCACAATAAATCTTTATTCCTTTCAAATGACTTACCTCAGTTGTTTCCTCACACCTGAGGGAAAATTGACTAATACACACATTTTCAAAATTTGTTTTTGAATTTTATCTTAGTTGAAGCTTTCTGGAATGCATGAAAATATCAGCAAAACTATATCAGATATAAATGTGTGGTTAAATTCTTTAGTCTAAATGTCTGCAAAAAATTTCATTTGTATGTTATACTCAACAATCACCATTAATTTTTTTTATTTTTTATTTTTACAGACTGCATTTTGATTCATTGTACACAAATGGGGCACAACTTTTCGTTTCTCTGGTTGTGCATGATGTAGATTCATGCCATTCATGCAATCATACATGTACATAGGGTAATGATGTCTGTCTCATTTCACCATTTTTCATACCCCCCTCCTTCTCATTTCCTTCTGTGTAATCTAAAGTTCCTTCATTCTTTTCTCACCCCTCCCCCCCATTATATATCATCATCCACTCATCAGGGAAAACATTCGGCCTTTGGTTTTTTGGGATTGGTTTATTTCACTTAGCATGATATTCTCCAGCTCCATCCATTTATCTGCAAATGACATATTATTCTTCCTTATGACTGAATAATATTCCATTGTGTATGAAAGCTCACAAGGCGGTGGGTGGCCAAAGAAGTAAGCTCGCCAGGCGGGTTCACCAGAGTCAGACAAAAGTAGTGGATTAAGATTTATTACAGTCTGTGTCCCAGGCAAAATCTCCAGCCTCCCGGGGTGAATGTCGGGGTGGGAGAGCCAGAAGAAATCGCACGTGGCTTTCGCTGCTCAGGGTTTTTACAGAGGGGAAGGGGCTGGGAATCCTGCCCAGGAAAGGTGGACCAAGGTGGACATCAGGGTCAGCAGGTCTGCCTCATTGGTCACTTCTGGCACAGTGTGTTGCTAGGTGACCTTGCTCCCTCTCCCTGCAGCAGCCCAAATTCGACCTGACAGTGTATATATACCACAGTTTCTTTATCCATTCATCTGTTGAAGCACATCTTGGTTGGTTCCACAATCTAGCTATTGTGAATTGAGCTGCTGTAAACATTGATGTGACTGCATTACTATAGTATGCTAATTTTAAGTCCTTTGGGTACAAACTGGGGAGTGGGATAACTGGGTCAAAAGGTGAGTCCATTCCAAGTTTTCTGAGGATTCTCCACACTGCTTTCCAGAGTGGCTGCACCAATTTGCAACTCCACCAGCAAAGTAAAAGTGTGCCTTTTTCCCACATCCACACCAACATCTATTATTGTTTGTGTTCTGGATAATAGTCATTCTAATGTCATGGTATTGGCACCAAAATAGATAGGCAGACCAATGGTATAGAAGTCATAGAGACAAACCCACATAAATACAGTTACCTTGTACTAGAAAAGGAGCCAGAAACATACAATGGAGAAAAGATAGCCTGTTCAACAAGTGGTCCTGGGAAAACTAGAAATCCATATGAAGTAAAATGAAATTAAACCCCTATTTCTCACCCTGCACAAAGCTCATCTCAAAATGGATCAAGGAATTAGACCAGAGACCCTGCACCAAATGGAAGACAAAGTAGGCCTGAATCTTCATCAAGATGGCTTAGGCTCAGACTTCCTTAACAAGACCCCCAAAGCACAAGAAATCAATGCAAGAATCAATAAATGGGATGGATTCAAACTAAAAAGCTTTAAAAAAAATAGGCTGTTGGATGAATCAAGTACAAAAGAAAAAATTGGGCAAGGAAAATTTTCACCAAGATATAGACAGGAGATGTTTTCCCCAGAATGAACATAGCTGACTCAAGAATAATAAAAATGAGGCTAATATTAGCAAAAGGAATAAATCTGGAAATAATGTGGTAGGAGATAGCACATAGGCCAATTTGCATTGGGTTGCATTTGAAATACAGACAGGGTTGCATTTTGAAATATAGATTTGAATTGAAAGGAAAATGCTTTTTCTTAAAGAAATCATTTATTAATTCAACAATATTTTCAAATAGCCTGCAGGTATACACACTATTCTAATCTATGTAGGTACAAGAAGAAAAATATAATCCAAAATTTCCATTTTAGGATCTTTATATTATTGTTGGTAGAGAGAGAAAAGAAACAAATTCAAAAGTAATCCACTATGTCAGGAAAGAAAAAAAAATAAAAACCTGGGAATTAAGGGTATGTATATGTTATTTTATATAATATGGTCTGGGAAGATCACTTTGAGCAGATACTCAAACCAAGGGAGAGAAATTTGTTCATTTATGGGACAAGTAAAAATGAAGAGCTTCTTTTCGCAGGAAATAATGGAATGTGAAAATGCATATGCAATAATTAATAATCAAATGCAGGAACAGATACGGGGACGTTTTGGCATTTAAGTAATGGAATAGTCCGTGTATCTAAACAGAAATTTTAAAATTAGGTAGTGAATCAAAATTAGGTTGATACTAAAACTTTTTTCTGTAAGTAGTAGAACTAAAGTATATATGAATACAAAAGAGTAGTATCAAAATTAAATGAAAGTGTGTTTATAACTTTATACATATATAAATAAAAATAAAGTTATACAAAATATATAGATAAAAATAAGAGGTACAGTTTTATGCCTTCAGAATCAATGAACATCTTCTAAAATGGTATGAAAATAAATTCTTGAAGGATATGTGTGTGTTCACTTGTTTTTAGAGCAATTTTCTCCTCTTAACAAATTTTAAAATATATGTTATTTTTTTCATCTTTTAAAAAACATGCAGTGTGAGGTTGAGAGACAGAAGCATGTTCTCAGCAGCTGTGCAATGATAGCATGTTGTGAATATTCAACAAATATTAAGTGACATTGAAATATGAATTGATGGATAATGAATCACTTTAGGGAATTATCCTGCCAAAATGTTTTGGAAGATCCATGAAATGTTTGACAAATCCAAGAGTTCCCAAGCTTTGCCTTTGCTGAGATTTATTTATTTGTTTGGGGGATGGGGAGACAGGTTCTTATTTTTCATCTGGCTCATTATGTCCTTCTGTTGGAGAGTAATTCATGTTCAAATCATATTACTGTAACTTTTGTTAAGCAATTGATTTCTTAGTGCTTATATAATTGGGAAAACAGAACATCTAGAAAAATGGCCTCTTTTTATTAAGTACAGAAATAAAATTGATTAAGCAGAAACTTGATTATAATAATGGGATTGACCCAGAGGTGGAGAATGAGCACAAAGACAGAAATATTGCATTTAGAGAGTTTATACCTAATGGGCATTATCTTATTTAGCATTAACTTAAGTAAGTAGGGGAAAAAATCCATAGTTTATAAGCTATTTTGCCTCTAATTTCTTCTGATTACATTCAAATTAACAGATAGGATCTTTTTCTAATATCCATATGGTAATCTAAGCATAATTACCTAGAAATTACCTCATTTTAAATGATAATTTTTGTTCATCTTGGGCTACTTTAATATTCCCTGGTACATTTGCTTTGTGTGTGCTATCATAGTTTTAAAAACCTTTTCATGATGCCTGTAACATGGAAAGAGTTTGGGTTAGTCCATATTCTTAAGCTTGGACATTACAAAAGCCAACTTAAGGGAAAAGGGGATTTATAGTTAGAAAACAGGAATTTCTAATGCTCGTTAGGGAAAATATTCAGCCAGATTTCAAGTAGGGCAGGAAGGAACACTAGGAGGCTACTGGGAACTGAATCACTCTCTCCATTTCTCCATTCTGCTTTTCTGTGCATTTACTTCATTTCTTTATTTTTGGTAGACTTTTAAAAGAATTCTTCAACTTGGTGGCAAAAGAAGAGGAGGAGAGAAACAAAAGTGAATGAAGTAAAAATAAAAACCCATAGGATAGGCTCCAAAATGCTAATTCCTATTTTTCAAAAAGTGACTTGGTTGTAGACCAAGTAGTGTCCAATCATTACCCAAAGCAGTCTGGCCATGAAATAGAAGTGCCATGCATGAATATGGCTGCTAGGTGCTAATAGAGCATTGCTAGCAGGAGCTCTGAAGTGATTGGGAATAATTAAGTGGTTCACTGGGAGTTGGAGTATACCCAGTAGGGTCCACTGTATTGTATAAGTAAAGTTTTGCCTAAAGTTTTCTTCTCAAGTACTTTATTATTCACATTCACTATTTTGAGGACAACATCCTTTCACCATTCAAAATCTGATTTCCAAAGTATTTCTTAAGTCATGTTAGTGGAGAAATAATCATCTACCAAAGCAATCCTCCTAGATGCAGCTATAATATGGAAAAATTACAAACATAAAACCTGCAAGATCTGGAAAGTAAAGCATGATAGGCAGATTTGGGAGTGGTGTCAAGGTTTGGAGAAAGAGCAAATCAGAAGAGAGTTCTTTTTGGGGGGCAGTTTTTGTTTTTGTTTTTGTTTTTGTTTTGTTTTTGTTTTTGTTTTCAGAGGTAAGCCACAGTAAGTGGCAGTGGTGTAGGGATTCTGATTCAGAAAGAAAACTCTCTGCCTTCCTAGCTAAGGGAAATAGGGCAAGAGGCACAGGGCAGTCAGGGTCACTGGAGAGTACAATAAGAACATCAGAAAGGAAAGCCAGAGAAGGAGAAGTTCAGTGACTTGGGCTTAACTCAACCCAAATCTCTACTGACCAATAAACCACATATTGGATGGGACAAGCGGAAAGCAGCTTACAGCTGTGATTCAAGGAGCTAAGCTGAGATCTAAACTGCTGTGTACCACAGACATGCTTGTTTGCACTTTGAGTCTGCCCGTTAGAACAAAAGCATCAAGAGTTTTTGGAGCAATATAACATAATCCAGATTCTTCACAATCTAAGACTCAGAATGTCCAGGACATAGTCCAATATGATTCACATACAAATAGCCAGGAAAATGTGATACTGTCTCAAAGGAAAAGACTATAAACAGAAAACAATGATGGGGTTAGCAGATGTTGGAATTTGTAGACAACAACTTGCAAGGAGCAGCTATAATTATGCTCAGTAACATAAAGAAAATTGTTGAGTAAAAGGTTAAGATTGGAAATCTTGAAACCAAATATTTTAATATTTGAAATAAAAAATTTGCTGGATAGGTGGAAGAGTCTATTGGAAATGGAAACATAAGCATCAGTCAATTAAAAAATAGATTAATAGAAAACTTATAGTCTGAAGAAGGGTAATACCCCCAATGTCTTGTTAATGCAAAAGGCAAAATATAGTAACTTTATGGGGAAGAAAGTAGTATATACCTTAACCATGTGACAGTCAATATCACCAGAAACAGGATATAGTGACACTTGCTCCCTACTGATATGATACTTTGAGAAGGATCATTTCTATACTGTGGTTTTTTAACTAAAAATGGATAACCTAAATTTAACATGAGAAAACATCCCACAAAATAAAACAAAATAATAATAATAAGTGGTTACTACTCTTCAAAGATGTCAAGGACATGAATGACAAAGAAAGACTGAAGAGTCCATTCAGAATGAGAGATTGAGGAGAAATGAACTAATTCCCATATATGACCCTGGATTGAATCATGGTTCAAAAAGAGAACATTGGTAGGGGAGCAGCCGGAACTTGTTTTAGTCAGCTTTTTCACCTCTGTGTCCAAAAGGGCGTGAAATTAGAACAATTAGAGGAGGAAAAATTTCTTTGGGGCTCATGGTTTCAGAGGTCTCAGTCCACAGATGTTTGACTGCATTCCACTGATAAGACTGAACATCACGGTAGAAATGTGTGGTAGAGGAAAGCAGGGACATGGTACCAGGAAGCAAAGAGAGTTCTGCTTAACAAGGACAAAATGTAAACCCCAAAGACACACCCCCAATGACCCACCTCCGCCATCCACACCCAACCTGCCTACAGTTACCATCCAGTTAATCCCTAACAGATGATTAACTCACTGATTAATTTAAAACACTCATAACCCAATCATTTCATATCTAAATCCTCTTGCATTGTCTCACACATGAGCTTTTAGGGGATACCTCTTATCTAAATCGTAACAGATCTCAAATAAATTCTATAAGTTTGTAATATTTTATTTGTGTTAATACTGTAATTGTTGCTAATTATATGTGGTTATGTCGATGTTGTTAAGAAATCTATTTTTTTCAAGTGAATTTATAGTTTCAATGAAATCTAAGTTAAAATTTTAGCAGGTTTTAGCAAAAAATTGACAAGTTGATTCTTTAATTTATATGGAAATGCAAATGAACAAGAATAATCAAGTTCTTTTTCTAAAAGAGGAAAATTGGAGAACATAAGTGATCTGATTTCATGACTTACTATAAATAAATATTAATTATTTGAGTGTAGTTTTGGAGAAAAACGGACATATAATAAATGAAGATAGCAGAGTCCAGAAATAGACCCAAATTTAATTGGTCAAATAATTTTCAAAAAAATGTATAAATACTTTACATCAAGGGATAGAAATGTCTTCTCCAATTGATACTGCAATCATTTATTTATACACATTTGTATAAATAAAATATCTGACATTCACCTAATAGTACATATACTATTTAGCTGAAAAGAATTTCTGCAGTTAAATATTAAAACAAAAAAAGGAAAGGAAATAAAGTCTTTGGGGTTTAGCTTTTTTTTAAAATTTTTACAAACTGCATTTTGATTCACTGTACACAAGTGGGGTACAACTTTACATTTCTATGGTTGTGCATGATGTAGAGTCACACCATCCATGTGATCCTACATACACAGGGTAATGATACCTGTCTCATTCCACAACCTTTCATACCCCACCCCTCCCCCCTCTCATTTCCCTCGTAATCTAAAGTTCCTCCAGTCTTTGGGTTTTTAAGACAGTTCAATATATCGTCAATATAGTGCAAAATATTTGAATTGCTTTATTAAAAAAGAATAAATTAAACTTTATCAAAACTAGAACACGAAGTTCCAAAATGGGGATCAAGTATATTTTTATGCAACAGGGAACACTACCATACACCCCTCAAACGTTCTTCATAGCCCTTTCCATCTTTGAGATGTAGTTCTTTTTTGTTTTGTTTTGTTTTTTTTCCACGGTGCTGGGGATTGAACCCAGGGTCTTGTGCTTGCGAGCCAAACACTCTACCAACTGAGCTATATCCCCAACCTGAGACTAGTTTTAATAAAATTCAATTTGGTAGATGGTGCCAAAGCAATCATTGCTTCTTGTTGTTATTCTTTGCTTGTTATTGACAAGAAATAATGGTTTGAAAACCATGTAGTGCATTGCAATTTATTACATTCATGCATTCATGATTTCTTTGTAAGCTAATGTTTAGAAAGGATACTTCCTATTAATACATATAAATAGTCTACTAAGGTTAAACTGTATGGGAGTCATTTCTACTAAACATAAAGACATTAGAAGAAAACAAAGTTATTTTCATGCTTAACATGAACAAAACACTTGCTCTAATGTACAGACGGAAATTCAAAAGTCAGGTGTGGAGAATATTTTCAAAACCCTGGTGAGGTTGCTTTTCTCACTGGAAAACCTAGAAATGTGGTGGTGAATGATCTCAAATGTTCTAAGTTAACAGTGAAATTAAAACCCAAAGTAGGGCTTTCCACAGATGGCTTGGACTTTTTAGAAAAAATTTCTTACAAATGACAATATGTGGATCAGAATCCCCCATTACATCTCTGACACTCCAAAGCATTTTTTCAATTATTTGGCTTAATATCCACTCACAAAGCTTTTGCACAAGCAATTTTTCAAAGCCTTTCAATTCATGTGGATATGTGTATAATTCCCTAATTCCATTAGGTTTATCTCTATGGTAAAACATCAGAACACCAGAATTTCTGTTTTTAAATAAACATAATTTTGATGTCACAGAAACCAGTTGAGTATTTCTTAAAGCCCCCAACCTTATTTAAAAGCATTACAGTGTTTTCTTAAGAGCAAATCAATTCCAACATTAAAAGGTTTCAATTAGATATGAAGCTCCAAACCCATGAATTTTGAGAGGGTTCTGAACTTGCCAAAACAATTTCTTATTAGATTCAATGACTTGGATTACACACTCCCACTGCATATTTAAAAGCCTTTACTATAAAGGTTTCTTATAACAAAAGGGAGATGAAAAGATACTGTAATTATTCACAGAACATATTCAAACCATCATTGCTGATGAAATATGATATCTATGACATTCCTCTATTGTAAATAAGGTAGTGATTCAGAGAAGTGCTCTTAGCTACAGAACACCCCATTCTTATCCTTATTACCACAAAAAACAATAGCTTTCATCTCAGACTATTCTGCCTTTCAGTCTTGAACATACAAAATCTAAACTCTTTCGGAAGGAAATTTAAGTTTTAGGTCAGTTTCTGCTTTTTATACTTTTAACTTAAGTGGGAACTTGGGGTGCCTATCCTATAACCACATGGTCAACAGAATATATTCTACCCCCAAAAACAAATGCCAGTATTCAAGCAGTCTGATTTGTTAGGTAGACCTGGGGTAAGAAAGCAGGTTGGAGAAAAACTGAAGTCTATGTGTTTGTGTGTGTGTGTGTGTGTGTGTGTGTGTGTGTGAGAGAGAGAGAGAGAGAGAGAGAGAGAGAGAGAGAGAGAGTACTAAGGGATAAAAGATTCTTATTGCAAGTAGTGCTGTGGAAAGCCACTTTAACTCTGAACTGGATGCTGAGCCCAAAAATTAGAGAAGAGCATCCACCTTACATAAATGTAGTCTGCAACTTGCAGAGGACATTTTATCCCTGCATTTATTGTGGGAAGCCATCCTTGAGACTAAATGTAACATACTCTGATAATAACAGAAATACTGGTAAATGGACAAACACATGTTTAGAGGAGTTTCACAGCTCGCTGTGTGATTCTTTCCAGAGCATCTGTCTTTGCCACTGGCAATCCTTTTAGAAAAGAAATTATGCACACATTGCATCTCTTGGTTTAATAAGGCACCTAAGCTGCCAGTGTAATTATTAAGGCTTGCAAAAGTAGCATGAGTAGCCTCGGTGCCTAGAGATCTGATTTTATCACAGTGAAGGTAGGGTATACAAAGTGGGAGAGAGATGGCAAGGTAAATCTCATGCCACATCTCCTATAACATCAGAACCTGCTGCTACATGAATTTTCAACAACTGATGGTGTTATTAGGCATGACCTCCTTGGAGTTAAAAAATCTGCATCCATTTCAGCCACTTGTTAAAAGCACACAGTACTGTTCCAGATAAAATTTCCAAGAATATATTAAAACAAAACTGCTAACACAGCCAAATTTCCTACACACTTGGAAAGCTTGTAAAATGGCAGGCCAACGTTAATATGAAGAAAGAGGAGACGGTAGTATAACTAAGTAGAAGCTGCTGTTTAAATGCCAAGGTTTCAAAATTTAGGGGAATGTTTACAAGAATGCCAACTATCTTTTAGGGGCCACATGAGTTGTTCCAGCTCACCTGCAGGTTGTTTTTAACATCAAAAATGGGAACTGTAATTTAGAGTGCATATCAATCAATTTTTTTTCTAAATTTAAGAAGTAATTTTGTAAATAAAGTTTAGATTTCTGAAAAAACATCACATTTTAGAAAAAGATGCATTCCAAACATTCCCCCAAACTGAGAAACATTACATTCACTTTTAAAACAATAGCGTGAAACTCACTCAACTGATAACAACAGGTAATTTATGGACTATTCAATATCTTTCTGTTTTGTTCTAGGTACTGAATTCATGTTTATCTTCTCCTTATTTATCTTCCAAATATCCTTATAGCTCAAAATATCTTGCTTAATTATCTCTCTACAATGTGAGTGATCTAACTCTTCACTTTTCATTCCAAGCTCAGTTACAACTGTCAAGTTGCAGGTTCCTTGCGCAAATTTACTGTGCTTTAATTACTTCCATACTTCCTATGTCTAATACTGTTTTGGTAAAATATATATATATATATTTCATGGATCCATAGACTACATTCTCCCCAGAATTTATTTTGATATTTAGTCTGGACAATAAAGCATTGAAATGTAAAACATTTTTGATGATTCCACAGATAAGAAAATCAAATGAGTTTAACACCTGTTGTTACTGATATAACATATTTCATTACTTTTATTTTTTGTATTGTACTTTTCTTGAGCTTTGTGGCAGTTTTATGTGTGTATATGAATTGATCAATGAGTTTGAAATGAGCAAATCTATCATATTTGCTTTCATTCCCTAAAAACCCAGATCAGGACTAGATGTTTATTCTAATAAACAGAACTGAAAAAAAAATGAGGAATTTCAGGTTTTTTTCATGAGAGATGGCCTTTACCATTTAAATAAGCATTAATAAGATGTACTGATCATTTGACTTTATTCTCCGTTTTTGCAAAGAATAATTATTATAATAAGATCTAGAGACTGAAATTTAGGGAATTTATCTATTAGCTAGCCATGAATTCTGGATTTTATAGCTTCCCTTACCTAAGTACTAGTTAAATTTTCCCTTACCTAAGTACTACTTAAATATTATTAATAAGCTTTAATGAAAATCCTGGGGGCAAAAGGATTATTTTTGTGAATTAATAAACATAGATGAAGAAAAAAGATTACTAGAGAACTCACAATATAAAGGATGTTATCAAAAATGTGTCAGTGTTCTTTGTTTAATGATAAAATGTAGATATTTTTAGGAAGTAAGGACCTAGAATTGTGAAATTGATTTTCTGCAGAAATGTAAAAATAAAACAATAAAAATTATTCTAATTGTGAATGAATTTATTAATTAAGATGATGTCAGATTACATAAGGTTAATATCATTTAAATCAAGAAGATTAAAATGACAAACAATGCCATATAGAATAAACCTTCCTCCTGAAAGTGCACACAACCCTTATACAGCTCTGGTCCTGTCCATTTACTAGTTGCAGAGTTTGCATAGTCTTTTAATCTCTGGCCTATTTTCTCTTTTGATGTTACTGAGTTATCAGATCAATTGATCTATCAGTTTATATTCACCCATAACATTCTCTGATCTTTTAGAAGAGCTTGATTCTGCTAAGTAATGAAGGACTCATTTTCATCATTTACTAAGTTTTCATTGTCCATATTTATAGGGTCCCGTGTAATAATTCATTACTTATGAATGGTTAACAGTTACATTTAAGGTGATATTTTTCTTTTTTTGTCACTATTATCTAATTTATTAAAGTCATTTCTGAAGAGTTTTATCTGAAAGTAGATAATAAAAAGAAAGGCTATGAGAAATAGATTTACTTTGGGGTCAACAATGCTTCTGGATGTGAGTGTGTGTGTTTTATGTGTGCACATTGTGTGGTGTTCTTTTGTTTGTTTTCTTAATTTTTTTTGCCTTTTTGTGTTCTTTAGCATTTCTTACTTTCAGAAACTCTTAAGTGCCAAGAGAACCACATTTATATGAAAAGATTTTTAGGAGCATTATTGTCAACCTTGATTTGAAGCTGGAGTTTACAAAGTCTTCACAGAGCCCATTTTAATGAGGTTTCCGTCTTTAATAAAAAGAGTGTGGTTGCTTAACTGAAGTGACCTGCCAAAACTTACTTCGGTTCATCCATGGTTACACTGAATATTAAAAATATTGAATAATAGATTGAAACTAGAGCTTAAACTTTCATCAGTAAAGCAGAGCAGTTGTTCCAACTCTTTACATTAAGAACAAGTCTTCTTAGAGCATATGTAGAATCAACAAATATTTCTCACTAAGTAACATTTACTGCAGGTATAATTTGTAGTAGCTAACATTTTATAAAATTAAATTTGCTTCAGAGTTTTGATTAAAAGTGTTTATTTCAGTGTCTGTGAATAAAGGAGCTCTTGTAAAAATGATGAGGGTTTTTTTCAAGTTGCTAAAACAAACTAGCTTTTGTTCTTGAAGTCTGAAAAAAATACGAAAGCATATTTGTTTCCAGATGGAAGATAATTAACACAAAAAAAATCTGCTTTATCCATAAATATGGTTCTTTTTAAAATTTCAGTAAGATCACCAAAATGTATAAATTCCCTTGAAATGAATTAAACTAAAACTGGTATTGAAGAAAAATTAAATAAGTGAGGACTAGTTATTTTTCTTCCTTTTATTCAAATTTTGAGAAAGATTGGTATTATAAATTGAAAAAATGTGTCTTTGCTATTTTCATTATTTCTTTGTGCAAGGTGTTTGTTAGAATGAGAATCAAGCTGTCTATTGACAAAATTATGTGACAATCTGCATAATTATGTTGCATATGTGTGAGGCTAGTTATGAATGATTAGATTGTTGTTCAGAGTTAGAATGTCTGTATTTTAGAAAAGCCAGTGACTGAAATGAATGGGATTATATGTGGCGGCAAAAATATTTCCAAATTTCAGAATTAGATGCCAGTATCAAAAGGACTTAGACTGAGGAACGTTATTTACCTCTATCCATTAATGATAGAAGCTAAATGAAAGAATTCACATAAACACAACAGTATAAGTCACCGCTAAGTACGGTGCAACTTAAATTATTTCTGTTCAAGTGCATTTAAAGTGTCAATTAATTGCCTCCATTTCAAATGCACACCTTTTCCCCAATTATCAAATTAAAATTTGCGCTGAATCAATGAGCACAATGATAGTTTAATTATATTAAACCACATGAAATAAACAGTGAGGAAGTGTTTGTGCAGATGGCCACCTGAGTCTGTCACCTCCAGGCATAGCCAATGACAAGTATCATTCTCTTGGTAAATAAAATTACTTTATTTTACTGTCAGTGCTGCATCCTTACTTTTAAAAGATAGGAGAATGGGTTGAGAGAGAAAGATTTAAGGGTATTACAGAAGGAGAAATTGCAGACGCAGATGTATTTTTTTTCTAAGGGCACCAGGTGTTTTAAATGCCACCAGAAGGGTGCTCCAGGCAATTCCATGCTGTCCAAGATAGCTTGGCATAGATTATCTGAAAGCTTTTGTGTCTTTTCAGCTTTTGATTAAAGGCCAGTGTCAGGACTCCTCTGGGCTTTTGCTTGGTACAGTAAAGCCGAGGGATTTTTTTTTTTAAGCGGCTGCCAAAAAGATGCCAGTTAAGATAATTACATTTCAATTTAAATTGGTAATTTTATGAAAATTCAAACCAGAATATGTGACACCCAAATCTCCTTAGTTTTATTCCTCCCAAACATGCACACACACACCCCTCTTGTTTTGGGGGAGACAATGACAGCAGTCCACCAGAACCTTCCCATGACCCAGAGATGTGTGCCAGGAATTAAACAGATGAGAGAAAATTGAACAGAGCTTGTTTTCTCTGCCCAAATTTATTTTCTAGCCTGGATTTATCACTAGTGTACATTGGAACCATCCCAGGGCATCCTAGCTTCTAGTATCTTTTTCCCGTGGACTCCAGCAAAAGGAGCTTTGGACCATAACTGTAGTATTTAAGACATTGTTTTCCATTCACAGTCAAGCTTTGTATTTGTTAACAGGATGTAGAAAAGGAATCAAACCTTCTTAGAGTCTCTCACCCTCTTGGTGAAAGGACAGGGACACAAGTGGCCAGATGAACCCTGAATTTTCTGTCTGCCACTTTCTTTTTCCAGGACACATACGCAAGCTTGGCAGCACCAACAAAGTGGAAGTAATGTCCCTTTGTTTAGAATGCAGTGTGTACGAACATTTACATAATAAAATACACACACAAATAACAGATGGTGAAGAGCCACTCATTTCGCCACATGTTGTAAGCACGATATCGTTCCTTGATGATCTCATTTCTCTTACTTCTGCCTACAGATGTCTACCAGCTATTTAACCTCAGGGGTTATTCAGATGGTGAAAGGTTTGAAGACAGGCACAAATCTGTCTGCAGAATTTTCCTCTTCCATCAGGTGCAAATGCCCTTTCTGGGTGGTGTTAGCAATCCATAAAAATGTTTTCTTCTGTCCAAAGAACTAAATAATAAACTCCATTTCTTATGACACTTGTTGGGCAGATCTTGTCTGCAAAAAGATGACCACAAACGCTGCCAACATGATAGCTTTGAAAGAGGTCTTTTTCCTCTAACCTTTTGTTCTGAGCAAAAAGTGGTTTGCTAATAATTTTGGTTGTTAAGCGAATAGTCTTCTTCTAGAGACTTGATGAAGGGCCTTCTGAGGGGAGGGGGCATCTCCCAGATGCTGTGGCTCACATGTCCAATCTGTAATTAGAGTTAAGCCTCAAATGTGTGGTGATAGATATGTTGTATAGATTTAACTGCCACTTCTCTCCCTAATTTACACTTAGATAACACTTGTCTTCCCAAAAGCACGTTACATTCCTTTTAATTAGCTCACAATGTGCTTTCATGAAGTACATTGAGGATGTGCATTATTAGCCTATTAATTTATGAATGTATACTAGCGAAAGCACATAATCATAATGTTGCAATGCCTAAGGAGACAGCACCATTATACCCATTTTACAGAAATGAATGCATGCTATTGGATAATGACTAATGCTGAGTAAGAATCTGTGTTGATCCATCTAGAATTCACTATTTCCTCCTAAAGGACATCTCTGACTAAACTCTTATTTCTCCTCACATAAACGTGACTCATCATTTTTAAGAAAAATCATAAAAAAAACCAAATTGGTATGTTTAAATCAATTAACACTTTAAGGAAGTCTCATATTCTAACAAGTACAAAGAATTCATTGTATATATGAAAGTGTATGATAAGAATTTAATATCATACTAGAATATGTCAACCAATATGGATATAAAAAATAATCTGCCAATAGTGAATATTTTAAGAAAAAGAAACTGAAATATATTCAAAATGGCTGGCATGAACAAATAATGACATGAACAAATAATCTTATTCTTCAGAAGCTATCCAGAAAATAATATCCAGAAGTAGGTTTAATGACTGGTTGAAAGGTAAATGAAACCTTTCACAAATATCAGAATCATTTTTGAAAAAGGAAAACAAATTTTTAAAAGAAGAGTTCATTTAGCTATGAACTCTATAATCCCAAATAATGATTATGATATTCTGATAACCAGTTAAACCTAGACATATTCCAGAATTGGCAGGAGGTCCATCTACAAACAGAAGAAAATAAAGTCACAGAATAAGGAAGAAAGGGCAGATAGTAAGACTGTTGAACAAGATGAGCAAAAGGGCATCTACCTTAGTCTTTAATTAAAAGCAACTTTAGGCAGAGGAAAGAAAGTGTGAGAGAGCAATGGAATACTTGTGAGAGTCGAACAGGGGGACAAATTGATGATCTGACAGAATTTATGAGAAACACTAGCTTTGAGCACATTGTAATTCCTAAAAACATACTGTGCACTTAGAAAACTGTAGCCTTTTCAGGAAGAAAACACACACACACACACACACACAGAGAAAGAGAGAGAGAGAGAGAGAGAGAGAGAGAGAGAGAGAGAGAGAGAGAACCTGTATTTCTGAGGACAGGCTCCTAGTTATATGATTTCACTTGCTTGTGTAGTCATTTCATCATGGCTTCTCCTGTGTGGTAACTGGCAAAACACCATCCCCTAATCAGGGCCCTTTGGCATTCTCTGTACTGCCCTGGCTCTGTGTAGTTCTGCATGCTCTATCACCTCTGCCAATGTTCCCAAACTCTCTCTTTGTTGGTGTAGTCAACAATTGGAACAAAATTATCATGGTGGACTGTTCCTTTGTTTACACCAAAGTCAAACTATCACCCTTCTCTGGAATTATAAATGAAGGAACCCTTGGGTTGTGATTCTGTTGTGCCAAATAATAGATGAAAATTCAAATCTCAGCCACTGGATTCTTCTATGGCATCTTCTAGAAAATAAGCAAGGGAATCCTGAATTGCTAGGGAGGGATGTGGAATCCAGTAGGAATTAAGTAAGTTCCAAACCATAAACTGGGGTGTTCCAATATAGTTGACACCTTCCTAAGGTGAAAATGAAGCCAGTGATTATTTTTCTCTCCCTGAAGTTGATGTGGATTCCTAGCAAGAGCAGAATTGCCTGAGTGCCTTCACAAAAATTTCACTGCCAGGATCCTTTACCTAGTCTAGAACATCTCCTTTACCACCTTTTATCTCAATATCTGCTTTTTTTCTGATCTTATTTCAAATAATAAAGGTCTGGGACTGATGTTTGCTGGGTGAATATATAGCTAGATGCCAAATAAAAGGCTGAACTCCTACATGTGTATTAATTTATTGACTCCTCTCAGGAATATCCTAGAGAGGACCTCCTTATTTCCAGTTAAAAGTTGTTTTAGTCATCTTTTTCATGGCTGTGACCAAAAGACATTACAAGAACAATCAGAGGAGGAAAAGTTTATTTGGGGGCTCACAGTTTCAGAGGTCTTAGTCCATAGTCAGCAGAATGCATTCTGTGGGGCTGAGGTGAAGCAGAATATCATGGCAGAAGAGTGTGGCACAGAAAAGTAGCTGGGAGAATGGCACCAGGAAAAGAGGAGAGAGAGAAAGAGAGAGAGAGAGAGAGAGAGAGAGAGAGAGACTGACTCTCCTCAACAGATACAAATATATACCTCAAGGGCATGCCCCCAGTGAACCACTTCCTCCAGCCACACCCAACCTCCCTTCAGTTACCACCCAGTGAATCCCATCAGGGGAATAATTCACTGATTAGGTTAAGGCTCTCATAACCCGATCATTTCACCTCTAAACACTTTTGCATTGTCTCACACATGAGCTTTTGGGTACACCTCACATCTAAATCATAACAGACCAGAAATGTAATGATCTATGAAAGCTTAGGCTCAAGGAAGGGCCTAGAAACAAACATCACACTCTCTCTTCCTGCTGTCCTTTACTCACCACCCAAGTATTAACAATCTCCCCCTGTTTGCAAATCCTCAGTAACTCTTAGTTTCTGTAGATATAGAGTGTTTGAATTACAAGAGGAGGATGTGGAATTTTCATAGGGACTTGAATTATACTCAATGTTTTCACATTGTATTGGTCTGTGTGAAGAAGAAATTCTAACTTAAAAACTGGAACAAACTAAGGGTAACATTTCCAAGGGGTAGGTACTGTCCTATATTTTAAATTATAGTTGTGTACCTAAGTATGTGCATACATACACACATGAACACCAAGATATACAATGCAAAATATCAAGGATTTATTAAACAGGAATAGAAATAATGAAAATCAATATAAATAGGTGGATTCTTTATATTGTCACTTATTTGTACTTGATCCAAATCAAGGATGCTCTTTCTATGTTTTCAGGCTCATTATTTTCTCTGAAAATATTTTCCTAATTTATTTTCTTGACTTCTTTGGCAATACCTTTTTTAATCATTTACCTTGATGAAGTTCGCTCCACACATCACTTGATCTACATTTCTGTGTCCTCCAGCAGTCACATTAAATAAGTAATTTTGGAAATTGGCATGTGGCTCCACATAATGTTGCTTAACATAACATCACGCTTTGGTGATTATTGCCTTTTTTGTTGTTGTTGTTGTTTAAAACAAAATCACAATTAATTATGGAAAAATGTAGCAATCTACAATGTGCAGCCAAAGGACAAAACTTTCAACTTGGGGTAAGTTGAATTAAAAAATTGATTTAGCCCTTGCTTCCTCAACTTACCACAACTATAAATAGTGATCTCCTCTCTGAGATATAACCTCATATAGAAATTTTAACTCCAGTAGCTGTTATCAGAAGATAGCATTGAGTCTCTTTGCCTCCAAACTTCCATCTCGTGCTCTGTGTTTTAGATTTCTCCCCCGTGAACCATTTCTGTACACTTTTCCAGTCTTTTCTGCACTATTCTCTGTCGGGAGATTGAGCTGCTTAGATCTCAGCATGTTGGCTGCCTTCCTCTGCACTTCTAGTTGGTTCAGCTCTATGGGAGACAAGGGAGGTGAAAAAAGAGAGAGAGAGAGAGAGAGAAGTATTTGTTCTCTGAGCTCTGTTCTTATTTTACAGAGGGTTACAAAAGTTGTGTTACAAAAACCAAAGCACCTTTTGGCAGACATACCTTTCTTAGAGTTACAGCACGATGGTTTTCAATAATTGCTCCCACTCTTGCTTCTTTTGGTCTCAGGAGTGAAAAGGTCTCCCAATATTACTAGTCATTGATTTCTTTATGGTAAGTCATTACTTACACATAATGCTCTCGGTGTGTTAGTAAATACTCTCTTCATTAGACTCACTTTGTCACTCCATTTCAAGTGTGCTATCTACCTCTTTGCTTACCATACTCTGTTTTCCACCTCATAGAACTATTTATTATTTACAGAGCTAACCAGTAAGTAGAATTTAAAATTTTTTTTAAAATCAGTAAGCATAATCAAATATAAAGTATCAACCGGCCAGACACAAGACCTTACTTTCTCCTCACTCACTTCCTTTTCCTGACATTGTAATAGGAATGTTTCCAGATTTTGCTACCAATGCAGTTAGCCTAAAATAATTAATTTTACTTGATTTGAAAAAAAGAAGTAAACATAGTTGTTAATGCCTGAAAATATAAGCAAAAACTTAATAGCTGTATTTTATTTATTTAAGTAATCAAGTGTTATATCTTTTTTCATAATAACTTCTATTAAGAATGCCTCCCACATATAGCTAAAAGTATGTGAAAATAAAATGACATTTTGTAACTGCTATAAAGTCACTGAAGCAATTCTTAGTGACTTTTCAACTAAAAGTTGCATTTCAGTTGATATCTGATATTTAACTTTCTCAAGTATATCTCATATATATATTCCCACCTATTGTTGGGAAGAATCAAATAAATATCCCACCTCAAGAGAGAGGAGTAAGTCACTTCTGTCATCATTAATACCATATTAATAACTGCACATAGTTATACTTTAAAGGGAAAATGTACAAAGAGGATGAGGATTATAAATAAATCTCTGCATGCTTCAGTTGTAAAGCAGGTACGGTTCTTATAATTAAATACATAATTATTTTGTTAAGAACTTGCCTTTATAAAAGTACTTCCAAATATTTTCAGTTCTTGCAAATTTTCAGGGACTCAATCCTGATGGTGCCACCAATTAAATGTTCTTCAGAGATTCTTCTACATTTTTTCTTTTCTTCCAAGAATAATGGAGAACCTTGAAAATGCTTTGGGACTATGCAGCCTTCTTTAAAATATTTGCAGTCACTTAAACAAAAAAGGGGTTGCTGGACAGAGAGAAGCAAAAAAAAAAAAAAAAAAAAAAAAAGGGGAAGGAAAAATGAAAGAAATTCTTTGTTAGATTAGACCTAACAAAGGTTAGCTCCTTGAGAGGTTTGGGCTTCTGCCCACTATAACATCTCATGTAAGAATTATCTTTGACATACTACCTCTCCTTTCTTCACTCTCTCCTATACTGGTTTTTCTCCATTTGTCCCCTCCAGATTCTTTGTCTCTCTTTCTCTGCCCTATGCTTTGTCCCAGAGGCTAAGACCAGCAGTTGCAAAACCCAGGCATCACTGCTGTCTGCTTTCTTGTTAGGCAACACGATCAGGGGGAAGACATACCTGAAGAGAATATTTAGGGTATTTCTGCCCCCTAATCCCTTTGTGCTTCATTTTCATGTTTTTTACTATTGGTATGGTTCTCTGTAACTCTGTTCTTGCTAGGCAGCATTTCTCCATGTCTTTATCTCATACAGTACTGAATAAGAGTTTCTTCAACTTGTCACTTTAGACCTAAAGGCATGATGGTCTCCTACTGTTGATGCTTTCTGGGTACCTCAATATCACTTGGTTCTTTTACTCTGCTCTGCAAATGACCTGTACTTTTTACATTCCAATTCAGGGTGCTCATTGATGTGTCCTCTTATTGATGGCTCATTCTTACTTCTTCTAGGTACTAATATATTTAGTCCCTGGCCCTTAGTCAAAGGACGCTATAATGGACTTACGAAGTATGTTTCTTCTGCCTAGGAATTTTTTTCAGATGAAGATAGAAATATGATGTGTGTTCTGTTAAAAGAGAACCAAACAAAGAAAATAAGGAGGCAGATAGAAGAGGAGGCTCAGCAGTAACAGTTTTATTCAGGACAAACCTGAGGAAGGGGTCCCTGTGTAGAATAGAGCCTATCTTTCACTTACATCCCAGGGAAAGTATAGGTGAGTGAAGGGGTAAGGGAATTTTGGGGGGTTTGGCTGTTGCTAGGGGCTTGTCAGGGAAGGGTTCTTGTGGTTCTAGCCGTTATTCTTTGTGGTCATCACTGTTCCATGTTGATCAGAGTGTTTCTCAAGATTTTAATTCCAGATAATAATTGTCATTACAGGGTATTGTCTGGGGTTCAGGTCAGGCTGACCATTGTTTGGGGTCAGAGCAACTGTAGGGTGACAATTGTTATAAGATTGAGGGTATGTTTCAAAATGGTGTTGCCTAGGTCAAGTTTTCCCTAACATGTTCTACTATTGTGGTGGTTGTGCATTGGATAAGTGTCTTCCAAAGGTCCACGTGTTAAATGTTTGATCCCCAGGCCATGGGCTCTATTGGCAAGAGGTGGAAACGTTAGGAGCAGGGGTCTAGTGGGAAATCTTTAGGTCACTGAGGGCATGGCTTTAAAGAAGATAAAGGGACCCTGCCCCTCCTCTTCATTCTCTTTCACTTTCCAACCCTGAGGTGAGCAGTTTTGCTCCACCACCCACTCCCAACATGATATGTGCCTTATCACAAGCCTGCAAACAATAGGGCCAAAAAATCATGAACTGTAACCTTCAAAACTGTGAGCCAAAATAAATGTTTTTATAAAAGTTGCTTATCTCAGGTTGTGGTGATGGAAAGTTGTCTAATGCACAGGTAGAAGCAAGAAGTAAGTTCTCTTTTGTCAAATTGTATCTCCATATGATCTTAAATTTCCCATTCACTATCAAGCAGCCACTTGCCCACCAGGTTGCCTATCTCTTATTGCCTTGATTTACTGCAGTGTTAAGAACTTGAAAGAATGAATTAATTTTACATAACTAGCAGAATATCTAACAGCTGCCTAAACAAATAGGGCAACACTGCAATAGAATCATAAATGTACTCTCTGGAGGGTAGACGTTCATGGCAAACTTTCAAAGTACATAGGATTTGTCTCCCACCTCCTTTTTTTTGTTTGTTTTCTCACTGCCTCCATTATTTCCTAGTGACTTAAATGTGAGATGTAAAAAGCTATGTACTCTACATATGAAACAAAATACCTTAATAAGAAAAAATGTCAAAGCCATATTTTGATGTATGAAGAGTTAGAGCATGGTAAGATTAAGCATTATGTTTTAGGTAATATGTACCATTTGTCCATTATCTCAGTTACACTTCATCCTTTTGGTAGAAATGTATTTTATGGGAAAATGGAAGAATGAAGTACCGTAAAATCTTCTAGTCTTCTTTTCCTGTTTTTTACTAACCACTATAAGGTCCAGGGAATGTACAGGGCATAGGGTTACCATAGTCTATTCACTGTAGACTTGCCAAGGAATCATTAGATCTCTATTGTAAACTGTCTTCCTCTAGAGTTGAACTCACAGCTCCTGGACAGGTAACAAGAGCAAGATCCAAAATGAAGATACAAAGGCATTAGTAAGTTGATGAATCAAGATACTTGTCAGTCAAGAGCACACTGCCAAAAAAAAAAAAAAAGTCAATTTCCACTACCAGTTTTCTAGATTATATAATCATTGTCCATATTATTGACTTGCAACACCATTTTCTTTCTTGTTCTTTGTGTAATGTATCAGAGGCCCCCAAGCTCTTCTCTTTAATATTACCCAATCCACTGATACTTCATTATCAGTTAAAATTCATTCTGTTTTATTTGCAGTATCTAAACTATTGTTGACTTTTCAACTTTTGTAACATAGTAGCACAACTTTCATTCCATAGATATGCATAACGTTTATTATGCTCTCCAAGGTATAAAGTTATACACTGAAAACAACATATCAATATCAATTATTAAAGGAGCTAAAATGTAATGCTTAGGAGCCCAAGGTTTGGTATCATGCTATTTCTATTTAAAACCTGGTTCTACTATTTACAAGGTTTATGAATAATCAAATTATTTAACTTTCCTGTGTTTTAACTTCATCTGTAAAGTGGTGATAATGATAACAGCTGTCATGGTTTGTTATTTTAAGTATTTCATTGATCATGGTGTTTGAAAATAGTAAGCAGAGTAGAAAGTATATGTGTATGTGTGTGTACATATATATATATGTACATATATATATATATTTACTTTGCTGATACATATAAAGTGAGACAGTGAAGGCCTCAAACATCAATGCTAATATTATGATTGACCCCTAATTTTGATGATGGCCCCCTCAATTTCTACCTTTTTGAATAAATGTAAGCACACAAGACTGAATTTTAAGCTTGCTCCACCTGTTCACAGCTGGAAATGCCACCCTACATCAGAGAGAGTACAGAGAGTAGACGTTGGGAAGCTCATGATCATGAAAACAATCTGAGCATCTTTCCTGATTTTCTACACCCATTATCAAGGCCATTTTATGTTTTTTCATAAACATTAATAAATATTTATAAAAAATTTATAAATTTTTTACATTTTACATAAAATACATTGTATTTTAGCATTTTTATATGATGTAAATTTAAAGTATTTAAAAATATTCCCTAAAGGAATGTGTCTTGTCCATCAAACAACTAGAGCTGATATTTTTCTAGTGTGACATCCTTACTCCTATAAGAATCAAGGAACAGCAACTTCAGTGTAAAAACTAGTATCCAAGCTGAGGTGTTGCCTCTCATTTTCCTCTCTGTTTTCACCTAGCACCATTAATGGATGAAAGAAAGAATTGAGGCCATTGTGCCCTGCTCTTTGTCTAACACTACCTCATCTTGGGAAAGGATCAATTGCAAAGAATCATATGAATTGAGCTTAGAAGAGTGGAATGAACTTGAAGAATCCGTCTTGGGAACTATTCCATTTCATAGGCCTGTTGATTTGCTTAGAAGATCTGAGACACAGCCAACCTACGAATGGCTAGAAATTATAGAGTAGCAGATCTAAATTGAGAGAACTAGTTCTCCCAAAGGATAATGTCTTAAAAATTGAGAAGCTGGAGCTCATTTCAAAAGATTGCAGGTGAGCACCATATCCTCAATGAGGAAATACAAAAAGCAATGCATAGAATACTCTGGGTATATTAGCTCAGGGAGCAATTTAGTTTCAATGTGTATTTCTAGAACAGACTTATAGAGAAAAGGTTTAATATCACAAGATTTGTAGACTAACTGGCAGCACAGAAGAAAGGAGAGACACATGTTGAATGGAATTGAAATATATGGAATGACACTCAAAGTCAGATTAGAATTTAAACTGGAGAATTAAGTACATATCTGTGTTCATATCTTGATTTGTTACATGGGTATGCATTTTCTTTATAATTCCTCTATGAATGAATAATAAAACTTGGAATTATTTTCCAATCAAGTGGGAATAATAGAAGAATTAAAATACAAAGAAAAGACATGAGTTTAGGAATAGATTCAATTTCACTGGATTCTTAATAAACATGAAAACCTCCAGAATAATGGCCAGGATACAGTTTAATTAATCCTTGCAAAAACAGAACCAGGAAATGACCCAGTGTAAGTTGAGGGGACCAGTCATTCCATCAAAAGTGTTCTGGTTAAACCTCCACAGATTATTCTGGATCAATCAACAGGAAAGTCTCCTGAAATAAATATGAATTGGACTCATTTACATTGGGATTCAGTGTCAAGCCAAGGTAGCATATGAGAGAAATGCAATCACTTTTCTGAAATGTGGAGTAGTAAATTGAACCTAGAAAATTATGAAAGTTGTTTTGTGGAAGATGACCATATGTTCTTCTATCTCATGTAAAATAGCAAAACTAACATTGGTTCAAAATATAGGACCTTTGAAGTTTTATCACATGAAGTGACTCCTCTGGTCTCTTGCTCCTCTGGTCTGCAGTTGCTTGTCTCTCTGTAAACAGATACTATATAATATACTAGAGACCTTGACATCACATCCCAAACTCTCTTGTTTCAAACTGAATTCCTGTGTTATGTTTTTGTGTTACATTGCTAAGCCTAATCATGAAGACAGAAGTGGATTAGGTCTCTTTCTAGTGTGGACCCAAATACTAATTCCATCCTTATTCCAGTCCAACACTAAAAAAGACTATGTCGACCCTGTGTAAAGACACAGAAATTTTATTACAAATAGCAAGGCAGCCTGAGATAGGCAAAGAATAAACTTGTAGCAGAAATTATGTAAACATTGAACTACAGCTGTTTACTGGAGAACGACAAATGTTTAGCTTACTCCCCTGGAAGAAAAATAGAAAGGAATTAAGGAAGGAAGGGAGAAAGGGAAGAAGAGAAAAGACGAGAGGAGTTTCAGCTCCTCCTTTCAGTAGCAATAGGATTTCAAATTCTATACTACAATCCAGGTAAGATAATTATGCACTTGGAATGCATAAACCAAATAACCTTGACTTCAAGGTTTTATGTGGTTGCTACTAACTGTGTAATGTATTTGATTGCCATTTTCATTGGAAGGATAATATACCTCATGGAGACTTGTGTGATTTAAGTAGGTAAAATTTGAATAATGAGTCCTTCATATAGTAGTTCCTCAATGAACACTGGTTCTCTTGCCTAGAACCAATTAGAAGAGACCTTGGATGCATACTTTTTACATACATTTCTCCAGGCCATTAGATAATGAAAAGAAATTTATTATGTCTAGTTGGGAAACCATACAGATTTTAAATGTCAGAAAATGGGTTTAGGTAGTGTGATAAAGATCTTATATTTACAAATAGACTACTAATGTACATGTATTAAATTATGTCATTGGAACCTAGAAATCACTTATTTTTTAACAGTAATATCAGGCATTATAGATCTTTGTTATATGTACCCAGAAGCAGGAAGTGTTCATTTAAGAGGGGGTGTATATATATTTGCTATATAACATACAAAAGAACATTTTAAAAAATGGGAGAAAATTTGAAATTTTCTTTAAAAGAAACATGCCAGTCTAAGAAAAAATTATGACCAGGGCCTACCTATAATATATAAAAGAAAGGAGATTTTTGAAGGATCTGTTTGTTGCATTTGGAGTGCTTGGTACTCAGAGGATGAAATCGGGGGGGATAGAGCTCCCACCACCTGTTGAAACAAGAATGAAGGAGCCCTATATGCATCCAGACAGATCATTGACTCCAACCCCTATATCACCAACATGCCAAGGTGAATGAATAGAAATTTCATTTCTTCTTGGGGCGTACAGGTACTGCTAATTTTTTTGTTTTGTTTTGTTTTGTAATATTCTTTCATGTATCTCCTTGATGGTCAAATATGTACAAATGCAAGTTTTGAAATGTTGAGGTCCCAAACACAGTCAGTTCTTTTTGACATTAAAGGTAAAACCCATTTAAATTTTAAAAAAAAAGAAGTCGACACTTTCTATCCACAGAGGTGACAGTCAGCACCTGACATGAACATCATATCTCATTAGATGTAATCATATGAAACGATACAACCAGTTTAGGGGGAATGTGTATTTCCAGTTACCCCCAATCATCCCATATAGAAATTTTCAATCTCTGTAACAAAATAGAATTTACATGTGAATTGAGTATTCTTTAGAGGGTTGAATGAGTCACTTTTTAAAATTGGAGTATTATAATTATACACAGTTGTGGGATTCTTTGTACTGTATTTATAATGCACATAATATAATTTGATCAATCTCATTCCCCAGTACCCCTCCTTTCCCTCCCCTTTTCCATCCCTAATCCCTTTCTCTACTCTACTGTGTTCTCCCTTCTGTTATTATAATTGTTTAAAATTAGTGTATTGTAATTACATATGAAAGCAGGATTCATTGTGGTAGCACATAGACATAAGATAATTTTGTTGATTTCATTCTTCAGTACTGTCTTGTGCCCTCCTATCCTCCCTACCTCTTAATTCCCTTTCTCTACTTTGTTGGTCTCCCTTCTATTTCATGAGATCCATTTTTTTATTCCTTATTTTCTACTTTAGCTTCCACGTGTAAGAGAAAACATTTAACCCTTGAATTTCTGAGTCTGGATTATTTCACAAAGCATAATCTTCTCCAGTTTCGTCCATTTACCAGCAAATGGCAAAATTTCATTCTTCTTTATGGCTAAGTGAAATTCCATTGTGTATATATACCTCATTTTCTTTGTTCATTCATTTGTTGATGGACACCTAACCTAGTTCTATAACTTGACTATTGTGAATTGCACTGCTGTAAACATTGATGTGCCTGTATCATTATAGTGTGCTGAGTTTAGTTCTTTTGGATAAATATCAATACATAGTACAGCTGGATCATGTAGTGGTTCTATTCCTAGTCTTTTGAGGAATCGTCATACTAATTTCTAAAGTGGTACTACTAATTTGCAATCCCATCAACAATATATTTAAGTACACCTTTTCCCCCAAGAATGAGTAACTTTTTCATAATTAAAATAATGAGAATTGAAACTTTGCAAAAATGCTAAACATTTTTGTTTTGTTTTTAGTTTTTTTTTGTGGCAAAAACCATGATACATAAAATTTACCATTTTAATCATTTTTAAGAGTACATTTCAACAGTGTTGAGAATAATCACATTGTTATAAGACAGATATCTAGAACATTAACCTCATGCAAATCTGAAATTACACCCAATTACATAAAACATCTGTAACAATTTATTTTAACTGGTAGCAACTTAATTTCAATCACATACAAAAACTCTACTCACTTATAGATCTACCCCCAGCATGCTTTGTTATTGATATAATAAATTACAACTTTATATATCCATAAACAAAGATTCATAGGTTTTAATATGTATTTTTCATACAGTATATGTACCAAAATTATAATAGCACAGGCCAGTATATATGTCCATTCATTTCCTTTTATCACAGAACTTCATATTCAACGTTTCATTTTAACTTGAAGATATCCCTTTATCAGATCAAGAGGTAATGAAGTCCTTCAACTTTTGCTAAAGTCCTAATCTCTTCATTTTTAAGGATAGTTTTGCTGGGTACAACATTCTTGGTTGACAGTTTCCTTTATTCTAGTTTTTTCCCAGCACTTTGAATACATCATCCTCTTTCATTCTAGCCTTCAAAGTTTCTGTTGATCTATTAGTTGTTGATTTGTAGAGGTTCCCTTGTGTATGACAAATGTCTTTCTCTTGGTGACTTCAAGATTTGCTTTGTCTTTCAATTTAGACAATTTGATTATAATGTCTCTTGTGGTTCTCTTTGGATTGATTACAATTGGACTTCAAACTTTTTGAAACTGTGGGTCCATTTTCTTCCTCCTATTTGTGGAGTTTTCACATTATTACTTTAAATAAGCTCTGTGCCTTTCTCTTTTTCTTGTAGAATTTCCATAACACATATATCAGTCTGTTTGATAGTGTCCAAAACCATATCCCTTAGGTTCTCTTCATTTTTCTTCAATGTTCTATTTACTTCTCTGACTCTGATTTTAAAAGTCCTGTC
>JAJEJO010051090.1:0-12737 GCA_020662805.1 Glaucomys volans | reverse complement strand
AGGAAGAAACTTGTGGAAAAAAGAGAGCAGGATTCTGTGATATACATAATGTTGTCTGAGGTCAAATTGGGAATAGTGTTAATGGAGATGAAGAGATGGCTACTAAATGATGAATAAATGACACACAGGAAAATATGGGAATACATGTTGTGACATGAGGATTTATGTTTGAACTTTGCCAAGCAGGAGCTTCTGGGACTGAGAGTTATAGCCTGGAGGACACTCAGAAGACAGTTGGTACAGAGGGAGAAGTCCCTTATCAATAACTAATTTGCTATGTCACACCACGCCAACCTTCCCCCTGAAGTATATAAATATCTGCATCTATGAAGCCCTTGATTAGAAGCATTAATAGGTGGATTAGGGCCAAGAGACCAATGGGCAGGTCAGTGGGCTTAGGTCTGTACCCATAAATGTACAAGGAGACATGGAAGAGAAGAATGATGTTGGCCAAGATCCCAATGCCAAATTTAATAAGCATGGTGTTTCTTATGTGGGTGTCACTGTACAATTTGTTGTTTTTGTTCATCTTATGGGGAAAAATAATATTGTGAACACTTTAGGAAAAATACAAGAAAACTTTTTTTTGCAAAAATGACCTCCTTCACCAATATCAAGGAATACCACTGCCATTGGGAAGAAAGAGGATTCATCTGAATGTATCTTTACTGCACATGAACACTCAATTCTGCCCTTGGGCACAGTGTTGCCTGCCTGAAATCCCAGTGACTAGAGGGGCTGAGGCAGAAGGATCACAAAGTGAAGTCAGTGTGGGGATCTTAGTGAGACCCTGTCTCAAAATACACAGCAAAAAGATTGGATGTAACTTGGGGCTAGTGCACTTGCCCACCAAGCAATCAACAGCACAAAATTTTTAGAAACACAGTAATAACAAACAAAACCTGAGTTCTGTCTCACACCGTCCAGGACCTATCCTCATGCTCTCCCTTGTCCCAACACCTCCCAGACTTGGTTGTATTATATGTGCCACTGTGGCCTCCACAATGACATGCATAATAGTACTTCCATTTTCTTTGACATTAAATATTGTCAACAGGGTGTGCTGTCACACTCCTGTAATCCTAGCAGCTATGAAATCCTCAGCAGGAGAATTGAATTAAAAGTCAGTGTCAGAAATTTTTGAAGGCCCTGTCTCAAAACGAAAAGTGAAAAGAGCTGGCGATGTGGCTCAGTTTTAAGCACCCCTAGGGTAAATACCTGGTACCATGAAAAAAAAGTAGAATTGCCATGTATCTTAGAATGTATTTCCTTCCTTCCTCTTATCTCACATTTGAGATTTTTCAGTAGTAAGACAAAGGCTTAATTTTCATGTGCCTGATCTTGTTTGTCTGCTCTATAACAGTAGGTCTAGTGTTTTGGTTGAATTCCAGTGAGTTTGATTGCATAAACTGGGGAAAAGACCCTCCCAAACAGTGTCACATATTAGACATGCAGAGTGATTTCATCTCAGCACCATGTTAGTTCTGATTTATTTACTTCTGGACCATATATTTGCAATATGTAAACATGAAAATATTGGAGTAAACACTGAAGTCAGACTGGTTGAATTTATGTCTATGAGCTGTCATTTACAATAGCATCCATTAAATACTCTAGGATGCTGAGGTTCAGTCATCTCGGCTATCAGCATAAATAGTTATCTTATGCATATCCTGGAGATATTAAGTGTTAAAAATACGTTATGCATACCATTAATGGGTGTATTTTTGGCACATAATGATTCTCTAGAAATGTTGGCTTCTATTTTTATTTTCATTCAATTCTTCATGAATGTGATTTGGAAAATTCAAATCGATTCTTTTAATAAGAGATCAGCTCTGTTGCTGCCTGAAAATATAGGGTAGAAATTACTTCTGGGCATCATGGTGCTTGCCTGTAATCCCATCAACTCTGGAGGCTGAGGCAGGAGTATCACAAGTTAATAGCCAGCCTCAGCAACTTAATGAACTTAATGGTACCAGGAATTGAATCCAGGTGCACTCAACCATTGATCTACATCCCCAATCATTTTTATTTTTTATTTTGAGACATAGTCTTTCTATGTGGCTTAATGCCTCACTAAGATGCTGACAGTGGCCTCAAAATTGCCTCAGCCTTGCAAGCTCCTAGGTCTATCAACAATCTTAAATATATACCTATTATCTGAATTACTACCATTTAAAAATAGTTGTACAATACCTTTACTCTTGTGATGCCTATGAGATAGTTCTGTTTAATTCAGTTTAATTCAGTCTAAAAACCATAGTAGACATCAAATTATGTTGTGTGCATGTATGAATATGAAACAATGAATTCCATGGCTATGTATAATTATAATGTACCTATAAAAATTAAAATGCAAAACATTAAGTGAACAAATATTTAATCTGATAAATAAAAATAAAAACATAATAGCTAGAGAAACACTTTACAGAGCTCCTCAAGGAATACATTATAATAACCCATAAATATGGCCACTGAATATCATTAGTTGCAGTGTAACTTTAGAAAGTGCAGTCCTGTAGTTTTAGGACAGTCAGAAATTTACAGATGCTATGAATTTGCATTAATACTCCAAAAATTGTAGCCCCAGTGGAACTTTGAAAAACACTGGAAAAGTTGTTTTTATTTTTTCCTGGAGATGAAATTCCACCACAGCAATAGGAAAAAATTATGCTCCTTTCTCAAGTGCAGATAAAGGAAAGTGACATGATTTCATGCCATCATAAGCACCAGTTATCTTCCTCCAAATACAGCCAGGCTAGACCAAAGTACACATTTCTTTAGTCATCACACACTAACTTCTGAATCACACACACTCAACAGTATCAGTGAGATGTACACATCAAACACATGACTTTAATTTATCTCAATATTATACAGTAAGTAAATCATTTTTAAAAATATGTAGTTATTTCTGAGCTAATGAGTCATTTTAATAGAAAGCATTCTTGTGAATGTGCTCCCTTCATATAAAATGAAAGTTCTCTAGAATGTCCCCTTTGACCTGTGACTCATTGGGCTCTTACCTACTAGCACAGCAGAGTTCAGGAGATCAGGAGAGATGATTGAAGTTCTCCACAATCAGCAGAATACTGTAGGGTACCCCCTCTGAGTACCAATCTTCACAGGGAGTATGCTGAGAATGTATTTGAACAACCTATTTGTACAATGCAAAAAATATATACTTTGCACAATTAAAAATAAAACAGAAAAATTGGCAGCCTACAAAGAGACCTGAAATTCTGCATATAAGGACTTAAATCAGAGGGAAATGAAATAATTTCAGAAATAAGTCAGATTTAAAGACAGGAAAGATTAACTGGTAACATTAGGAAAACTAATGTTAAGAACAACCTATGTAAGACTCCTTTATTATTTGGTTCAATGTCTCATCATTTTAGACATTATATCATTCTGCAGTTTACAAAATTTTTGATGATTCTCTGTAACATGACATCATCAAATGGGCCCCCAACAAGTAAGAAATTTTCAGGGCGCTGCATCTGAACCAGATTCCTGGAGGGAATTGGAGCACGGAAAGGAAGGAGAAAATCTGTCTGCACACTGCAGTGTGAGCAGGGACACTTATGTGGACAGATTCCAGCATGAAGGTAGCCAGGAAAGCCCCATATCTCTTCACTCCTCTGAATCCTGCAGTAACCACCCCTATCTCTTAGGGTGGAGATGGTGTATAAATAACATGATTCATGACCAGCACTTAGCCATCCGTGTCCAGCCTCACACACGCAAGAGAGCAGACTCTGATTTGTCATTATCACATAGCCCATTATTACCATAGCTCAAGTTTACCATCATTATCACCTCTCATATTTTCTAGATATTGATTTTAAAATTGACAATGTGATCTGGGACGTGAGCCAGATCCTGCTTTGGCAAGTGGTTTTGGGTATGTGGATAAATTGGGCAACATACTCTATTTTGTGGCCCATATCTACCTGGAAAACCATGAGGAGCACCAGGAAGAAACATCACATCAGGGAGGCAAAGCACTCACCAACCAGCTATTAGTGTTGTGTACAGGAATTCTCTGAAATAAATGACACATAGTGTATGGTATTCAAAATCCTGGAGATTTGAGCAAATGAATGGAAGTCATATTTCCGACAACAGGGCAAGAATTTTACAAAATTCTTTTTTTAATCATTTATTTTTTAATTTTAGGTCATTGCACACAAATGGAGTACAACTATCATTTTTCTGGTTGCACACAAAGTAGAATCATACAATTTGCATATTTATACATATACATAGGGTATAGATGTTTGTCTCATTCTATTATCTTTCCTTCCCCATCCCATCCCCACCTCTAATTTTCCTCTATACAATCCATCCCTTCTCCATTCTTCCCATGCCTCCTCCCACCCCCATTACATGTCATCAACACTTATAAGAGAAATCATTCAGCCCGTGATTTTTTGGAATTGGCTTATTTCACTTAACATGATCTTCTCCAACTCCATCCATTTACCTGCAAATGTCATAATTTTATTATTCTTTATGGTTGAATAATATTCCATTGTGTATATATACTGCACTTTCTTTATCCATTACTCTATTGAAGGGCATCTATGTTGGTTCCACAATCTAGCTATAGTGAAATGGGCTGCTATAAACATTGATGTGGCTGTATCACTGTAGTATGAAGATTTTAAGTCATTTGGGTATAAGCCAAGGAGAGGGATAGCTGGGTCAAATGGTCAGTCCATTCTGAGTTTTCGAAGAAATCTCTGTACTCCTTTACAGAGTGGCTGCACCAATTTTCAAACACACCAGCAATGTACGAGTGTACCTTTTTCCCCACATCCCTGCCAACACCTATTGTTGCTGGTATTCTTGAAAATAGACATTCTAATTGGGGTAAGATGAAAACTTAAGGTGGTTTTGATTTGCATTTCTCTTATTACTAGAGATATTGAACACTTTTTCATATATCTGTTGATTGCTTGTAGATCCTTTTCTGTGAAGTGTCTGTTCAATTCCTTGGCCCATTTATTGATTGGGTTATTGGTTTTCTTGGGGTAGAGTTTTTGAGTTCTTTCTATATCCTGGAGGTTAGTGCTCTATCTGATGTGTGTGTGGCAAAGATTCTCTCCCACTCTGTAGGCTCTCTCTTCACATTCCTGATTGTTTCCTTTGCTGAGAAAAAGCTTTCTAGTTTGATTCTATCCCAATTATTGATTCCTGCTTTTATTTCTTCTGCTTTGGGAGTCATGTTAAGGAAGTCTTGTCCTAGGCTGATTTGATGAGAATTTGGACCTACTTTTTCTTGTATTAGGTGCAGGGTCACTGGTCTAATCCCTAGGTCTTTGATCCATTTTGAGCTGAGTTTTGTGCAGGTTGAGAGATAGGGGTTTAGTTTCATTTTGCTGCATATGGATTTCCAGTTTTCCCAGCACCATTTGTTGAAGAGGCTATCTTTTCTCCATTGTATGTTTTTGGGGCCTTTGTCTAGTATGAGAAAACTGTATTTATGAGGGTTTGGCTCTGTGTAGCCAAAAAATTCCACTAGAAAACTTCTGGAATTCATAAATGAATTCAGTAAAGTAGCAGGATATAAAATTAATGCTCATATATCTAATGTATTTTTATTCATAAGTGATGACTTCTCTGAAAGAGAAATTAGGAAAACTACCCTTTTCACAATAGCCCGTCTCAAAATAAAACATAAAAAGTGGTGGAGATGTGGCTCCGTGTTTAAATTCCTCTGTGTTCAATCCCTAGGACAAAAAAAAAAAAAGATGCTAAATCATAGATGGACTGTTTTTGGTTTTTGGTTTTTGTTTGTTTGTTTGTTTTGTTTTGTTTTGTTTTGTTTTGGTACTGGGGATTGATCCCAGGGGCACTCCACCACTGAGCCACATCCCCAGCCCTATTTTGTATTTTATTAGAGACAGGGTCTCACTGAGTTGCTCAGGGCCTCGCTAAGTTGCTGAGACTGGCTTTGAACTCGCGATCCTCCTGCCTCAGCCTCCCAAGTGCTGGGATTACAGGCGTGCGCCACCTTGCCTGGCAGAAGGACTGTTTTTTTAATGTGTATGACTAAAAACAGATATCTTTTACTGTTTATCAGTGCACATAATGTTCACCATTGGCTGGAATATACATATTGGAAGCATTATTTTGCTTAGTCATAGCAAAATAAAAATATTCCATAAGTACACCATGCCACAGACTATGCTGTGGAGACATGTGTTTGAACTTTTCCAGAATGGAGCTTCTGGGGCTGAGGGTGATGGCCTGGAGGACACTCAGCAGGCAGGTGGCATGGACATTCTATTTATGTGCCTGATATAATTAGTTTCATGGTTCATTTCTTTTATTAGAGCAACAAACACCAATAAGGACAATGAAATTCCCTCAAAGTGAAACCCACGATGTTTTCTAATCATAACTGTAACTTTAAATCATCATGTGTTTCCTTTCAATATCACTTTCATAATTTAATTTCTTCAAAATCATTTTATTTTCATCTGAAGGATAAACCCATAGTGAGCATAAGAAAGGGAACATACCCACTCAGTTTTCAGAGTACAGGAGAAACCCCAAATGTCTTGGAAACAGATGGATCTAATCCATATCCCCAATCTCCTTCTATTTGACTTGTGGCCCCAAACTAGTGGCCCAATTCTTTCAGTCTCAGTTGAAAAATTGAGTTTTGTGGTTATGAAGTGGTTCAGAACTAACATAATATTCTGTTTGGCAGATGCATACTGATATTCGAAGGGTGCAGAGGAGCTCAGCATGGCCCCTGTGTAAGGATGGCATACAAATTTATAAAGCATGCCACGTTGAAAAAAATCACGGCCTTTAAAATTCTATCTTTATTTTGTATGTTGGGTACTTTCATTATAATGTGCCTTGGTGTTGACCTGTTCTAGTTTTGAAAATTTGGTGTCCTGTAAGCCTCTTGTATTTGATTTTCCATTTCATTCTTCAGATGTGGAAAATTTTCTGACATTATTTCATTGAATAGACTATTCATTCCTTTGGTTTGTATCTCTGTGCCTTCCTCAATCCCAATAATTCTTAAATTTGGTCTTTTCATGATATCCCATAATTCTTGTAGACTTTGTTCATTAATTCATCTTCTCTGTTTGGTCTACTTTGCTTTCAAGATTAAATATTTTATCTTCAATGTCTGATGTTCTATCCTCCTGGTGATCTAGCCTGTGGATATACTGTCAATTGAGTTTTTAATTTGGTTTATTATTTCCTTCATTTCAAGGATTTGTTTGGTTTGCTTTCAACATCTCTATCTCTTTATTGAAATGATCTGCTTTCAGCATCTGTTCTTTAAACTATTGATTGGTGTGATCATTCATTTCCTGCATTTTCTCTCTCATCTCCTCATTGGTTTCTCTGATCATTTTAATTATGTACATTCTAAACTCCCTTTCTGACATTTCTTCTACCATGTTATCACTGGATTCTGTTTATGCAGTAGCTAGGTTTGTTTGAGACACTTTCTTCCCTGTCTTCTCATGTTGTTCATGTATCTTCCCTTCTACCCGTGAGAATCTGAGGTATAGAAGCTTTGCCCCTTAAAAGAAGTGGCATCCATACAGGTTTCCAATTTCTCACCTCCTAGTCTTCAGTAGCACTAGACTGCTGCCCGGCCGGGCCAGGCAGGAGTAAGACTTGGCCTCTGGGCTCAGCCTCCCAGTGTGGGAGCCTCAAGTGTGCGCTCTGTGCTCGCTTCCCCCATGTTGAAGGTTCCCACTTCTACACTGTGCTGCCACCCCCTCAGAGGTCCCACGGGAGCACTCTGGACTTATGTCCAGGGTGGGGAACTCTTACCTGTCTGCGCTGGGCTGAGCCTGATGTCTCTCTCTGGGTCCACCTCCTGAACCTGGAATTTTAGCGGGACTTGGCTGAGCTGAACACAAGCCTCTGAGCTGGGCCCCCTGGACAGGATGACACAAGTGTTGTCTCCTCAGTACCCACTTCCTGTGCTGAAGACTCTTGCCTCTGGCCTGTGCTGGCGGCCCCCGGGAGTGCTCTGGGCCAACCCTCCGAGTGGGGAACTCTCACCTGTCTGCACTGGACTGTGCCTGGTGTTTGTCACTGGGTCCGCCTCCCAGGACCTGCCACTTCTACTTCTTTATGGGCTAACCAGGACAGTGTCCTGCCCCAAGCAAGCATTCAGTAAATGTTCATTGAAGATGAGCATTGTGGAAATCACTGGGATGTTCACAGGCATTTGGTTCTCTATTTGTGGATATATGGGAGGTTTTTCACACTTGCCTCTCTCTTCACTTTACCCACAGAATTAAAGCATACCATGCTGCATTATAATCATTAATAGTCCATATATGGCTGTTTGATACACAGGAAAAGCAAGATTATTTTTGTCTTGGAATTTTTCCAATATTACCTCTCATGAATGTCAAGCACATTATTAGATATAAAACCAGAAGTGAGTGTTTTAGTTAGCTTTTGCTGTTGTGACTAAATGACCCAATCAGCATAACTGTAGAGGAGGAAGAGTCTATTTGAGGGCTCACAGTTTCAGAGGTCTTAATCCATAGACATCAGGCTCCAGTCTTCAGGGCTCAAGGTGAGGCAGAACATCATGGTGGAGGAAAGAAGCTCACATCATGGTCAGAAAGCAGACAGGAAATCCACTTGCCAGATACAAATGTTTACCCAAATCTATGTCTCAATTCCCACCTCCTTCAGCCACACCCACCACTTCAGTTACCACTCAGTTATCCCTATCAGGGGATTAAATCACTGATAGGGTTAAGACTCTTATAACCCAGTCATTTCTCCTCTGAACCTTATTATACTGTCTCACCCATGAGTTTTTGGGGCACCTCACATCCAAACCATAACAGTGGGGAAAAAGAAAACCTTTAGATTTTACAGATTGAGCATTCCCAATTCAAAAATCCAAAATCCAAAGTGTTACAAAATTTGAAAAATTTTGAGTGCAGATATTACAAATGGAAAATTCCACTTCTGACCTCATACAAATATATTTTTTTAAACTGTGGAAGGGAGGGAGTGAACCCCAAATCTACATCCAATCAGGCCCCAGACCTTTGACTGGGTGCTGGACCTCATAATGCCTAGGTGAGACTCCAGTGAGCTGAAAGGAAAAGTCACAATTGGAAGCTGAAAGGATAGAGTCAAGGTTTTGCTGCCCCACCAAGCAAACAGAATAGACCTGACCCCAGGGAGGAGATCATAAAATTTTGAAAATAATTAGTACATGATGAATTTGGAGGATTGTATTATCTTTGATTTTAGCATAATTTGTTTTAATTGTAAATTTGTTGTTAGGGTTTAGATATGAGGTGCCCCTCAAAAGCTCATGTGTGAGTCAATGCAAGAATCTTTCAAGATGAAATTTTAAGATTATGAGAAGAATAACCTAATTGGTGAATGGAATTAATTCATATGATTAACTGGGCTGTAACTTTAGGCAGATGGGGTGTGGTTGGAGGAGATGAATCACTGTAGGGGGTGACTTTGGGATTTATACTTTGTCCCTGGTTAATAGAACTCACTCTCTCTGCTTTCTGTCATGAACTGAGCTGCTTTCCTCCAGCATGCCCTCTGCCTCACCTCAACCCAGGGCTATGGAATTGGCTGACCATGGACTGAACCTATGAAACCATGAGCCAGAGTAAAATTTTCTTCCCCTATGTCTGTTCTTGTGAGGTCTTTGATCACATTGATGAAAAATCAGATTAAAATAGAACTGGTTCTGAGAAGTGGGGTTGTTGCTATGATTCCACTATAAGGGACACCAGCTTTTTCTACTGGTCAGCCTCATCTTCAAAGTTAGATTCCATGAGAGCCACACCAGGTTCCATTTGGTCCTATGAGTTCCAGTTTTTCTCCATGCATTTGTGTCTGCTTTTGTTCTTCCACTTTTGTATCTAGTTTTGATTCCTGGCTGCCTGCTCCACTAGCTAGCAGTAATCACAGGCCCTACGCCAGTCACAGAGGTGACAGCCTCTCATTGACTTATGTTCTTCTCCCTGTGTGATCCCTGATTGGCAACTTTTCTATGATCTCCCCACATTCTCTTCCAGCCCTGTTAAACAAAGCTTCCCCAACCATGAATATAAGTAATAATCTTTGTAATCAACAATACCCATGATGGTCCTACCTCTCTTATTGAACCTTAATACAATGGGTCTTAAGCATCAATTTTAATGGCATAAAATAGCATAAATAGGATAGGTCTTGACAAGACAGAATATTAACACACCATAGAGAATGAAAGTAACTATTATTTCATGAAGCACCACTGATTCCCTGTCTATATACATGCACTGACTGTCTAGAGAGCTGTATAGCACACAGCCTGTGTGGTGATTCAAATAACATTGGTCCTGGCATAAGAAACATTTCTAAGGGAGGGTGAAGGGTTGTGAAAATATTTGGCAGTCACTGAACTGTAGGGTGCCTATCACATTCTCCAGTGAGTAGAATTAAAGTCCATATTTCTGTGTTGTACTTGAACATTTGGTCAAGGCAACCATCCATCCCCATTCACACAGTTCTGTTTTCTGCTTGGTGGAATTCTATCCTTAGGTTCACATCATGGATTCATTGAAAGCAATCTGATTTTAGAGGAAGGGGATTAAGGGCATGAAACTTTGATGTAAATGTCCCACTGACCTCAAACTGGATATGCCACCACACAACCCAGTTTCTACTTGCATATGGCATCTAAGTTTTCCAGACCTAAACTAACATTGATGACTGTGTCTGCACACAACCACCCAAACAGGCTTTATGGCTAGGACAACATGAAGAAACACCCTCTTCTCCAACAGAATGTGGTTCTACAAGCATCAGAGCAAAAGTTCCCCCATGATGGGGCAGAGCCCAGGCAAGCTGCTTTCAGAAAAAGTCCTAATGAAGGAGGCATGAGGATACTGGAAGGGCTGAGCATTATTAAGTTTAATGGCTACTTAATTAATTTATTCAGTGTTTTTAACATAGAAAACTTTACAATAATCTCAAAATAATCCTTCCCTGTGACAATGAGCCCCAGAATTACCTAGTTGCTTTAGTAAATTGTAGGAATAGTTAAGACTATGAAAATAAGAAAGAGAAATCAGATTTTCGAATAATATTTAAAATTATTATCTAGCCACAACAGAGGAAGAGCTTATACCAGAGTCAATGTGTTGACTGGATTACTGATTATGTTTATTATTTCTAGGCAACATAACTTCTCAAAATGGAAGAATGACTGTGTACTCATATACACTAATCATTTAAGCCCAGTAAAACTCAAATAGAGGCAAACTCTCCTCCTTCTACCTAATTCTTTCTTTGCCAAATTACAAGATAGAAGCAATGACAATGCTCACCAGACCAGAAAAGAATTTGGACGAAACCACTGAAAAGGAATAGTTATGGGTCCACCACTGGTGACGAACATCTCCCCATGTGACCAGACACAAGTAAATAATATTATGAACCCATCATTTTTAGAAAAACATGAAAATCTTTTATTTCATTTTTAGTGCATCATTTAGTACTCATTAGTAAGTTATAAGTTAAAAAACTGTATATATTGAGGAGGACACAGTCTGAAAACTTTAAATCACTGCTCCATAACAATGTGCATTAAACTTTTAGGAATAGGAACTCTTTGCAGAATCTGGTGAAAGTGGTGGGTGCTCTCCCTAGAAAATTGCATATATTACATGAATGGTGTGAATCTACTTTGGGTACAATCATAGAAATGAAAAGTTGTACCCCATTTGTGTACAATGATTCAAAATGCAGTCTGTAAAAATAAAATTTTTAAAAATCAGAAAATAAAATACATTGGTTAAAAAAACGAAAATAAAATTGCATATAGCGCTATATAAATAGATATTCATGCTAAGCATCCATCCATCAAGTCCATTCACAAAGCTTGTATGGATCCATATGCTCCAACATAAGAATACTAACTCTTGTTAGAGATGTCATCTTATCTTCAATTTAGGTTGAAGTGAGCTCTCTATTCCCGTCCTCCTAAACGGAGCAGAAATAAAGGAAATGCAGTTCATAACCTTGGACAAGAAACAAGATGTAATGGAAACGTCAGTGAGTCTGCAAGGGGACTTCACACTCGCTGCACACACCCAGACTGGGCAGCAGAGGGCAGCAGAGTGCAAGAATAGCCAGACCACAGCACTCAAGGAGCAGCTGAGCTGGGCTGTGAGCTTGCCCACTAAGAGCGCATAGATGTTAGAGAGCAGAGCCGTGGTTACCAGAGGCTGGGGAAGGGAGCAGGGAGGACAGGTCAACAGGTACAATGCTTCAAGTGAATAGAAGGCATAACCGCTAGGATATATTGCGTAGTAGGGTGACTATAGGAACAATAATGTACTGTAACTCCAAATAGTTAGATTTCAAATGTTCTCACCACAAAGAAATGATAAATCCACAAAATGATGAATATGTTAATTACCCTGATTTACTCATTTCATCATGTATGCATGTATCGAATTTCACATTGTACCCCATAAATATGAACACTTAATGTGTGTCAAATAAAAATATATATATAGAGAGAGAGATCCAGTTATTCTCCTGCCAAACTGAGGGCCTCAGGTCTGGCTAGATTAGTATGGTCATAAGAAAAATGGGACAGAAATACCTAAATTAAGCTATCAGAGGTCATCTGGGGGGAAAAAAAGCACATCCTATGTAAATCTGAGCAATTAAAATAAAATTACTATTCCAGATCAACA